>JARFOD010017153.1:0-11140 GCA_031763545.1 Mopalia muscosa
GTCAGTCGAGGTGAGATAATCTCGTTAATCCCTCCCACCCTTCGATATGCATAATCTTTGAAGCATGCATTTTACAACTTAAATCTAAAAAAAAACATTCTTAAATACAACATTTTTTTGTCAAACTTATTGCATTATTAAGATTATGAAAAGAAGATTTCAGAAAGGCAAAAAAAAAAAAAAAAGCTGAAATTTTACCCCTGACTAGCGGTAGAGTCCTTAACCCTACTTTGGCCATTGCTCTTCATTTAGTGTTCTAAGGAAAAGGGCAAGTGAAAAGCTATTTATCTAGTACAGCAAATCTATCTTACTATAAATGTACAATCTGAAAACTGTAAGATTATTAATAAAAAATTAAACCATACCTAACTATTTAAGTGATAAATTGAGTGCATGAGACTATACATTAAACAAGAGTAGTATATCTTAAATGATCAATTGGCAAATATCTCTCTAGCATGGTATTTAAATAGCCATTTAATACTGATCTATCACTCTGTAATTATTAAAGTTACATGTACAGTGGAATCCAATATTATTGTCATTTACATGTATTAATTCTTGAAAGTGGCAATGGACATCAATCAATGGAACTAGATGTAGTCTAAAGGCCACTGTACATATGAATTATTCCATTCTTGTTTGGTGGACAAAAATTCTTTTTTTTTAAACGTTTACAATAGCAAACTTGAGAGGCCTAAAGCTGATAAGCCTGTGGTCTTGTCTCAAACCCATTCTTCAGTTAGCTCTTGCAGTCTGTTGCTGTACATTGCATTTCAAGTAACGCAGGTCTTTATGCCAAGCTACCCTACCAGGTACCCTCGCTTTTGATTCTCAAATATGCATTATCGCCTCAGGTTTGTCTCAGGTCTCATGCACACAGCTCATGAAAACGCTGTTCAGAGCATTTTGGAACAACTAAACTTATTTTATCATTATCAATTCTATCAAAGGATTCTAGGCTGTAAAAAAACTTTTTGTTGACATGAATCCTTTAATCTAAATTTGAGATCTGAATTTGAGTGGTGGCCATTTTGGTTTGATGAAATTAGGTGAAATGTCATCCCATCAATTTCCTAATGGGAGGAAACTATTTTCCAAGTTTGAAATAACTCCATGAATTGTTCTCAAGCCTTGTGCTCACAACATCAGGGGTTTTTATAGAGACTTTTTCACTTGGAATACCCCGATGAAAAATATGGGCAAATTGAGTTTTTCTTAAATTTGATATTCAGTTTTGTTAGAAAAAAAATGAGTTTTGGCTCATTTTGGCCACTGGCGAGCTATAAAATCCACAATTTACAGTGGATGACCCATAGATTTCCTCACTTTATCCAGTGTTATATCCCCCAGCATGTTGGTTTTATTTAATTGACAATGAAAAATTAGTAAAATTGAGTATTAATATTATTGCGCTAAAAATATTAAATAACAAATTGAGTTTGATGAAAAAAAAATTGTCCATAAAAACCGCTGCAACACATACAGGCTTAAATATTGCTAAATTAGACAATGGTGGCCATTTTTGTTTTATTAAACTTGAATTATCCATACCAATTCCTCATCTTTATAAGAAGAGGACGTACAGTGCAAGTTATTTTATGAATTTGATCTAAAATCTATAATGTTCACAACACATACGTACACCAAAGAATAAACCTCATGACAGTGTAGACAATCTGAACACACAGTGCATCCAGGCTGTCTTCACGCTCATTCAATGTGACAGTTCAATTTGACTTTACAACAACAGCTCACCATGTCTTCACGACTCTTATAAACTTATAAGTTTACAATACCTTAGACAAACTGAAGTCTATCGAAAAGAATCAAAAGTATTGATTACAAAGAAACGTGTATTAAATGAATGACGAGGTTACCTAAATCTCTCTTGGCCTGCAGTGTCCCATAACTGAAGCTTCACACGAACCCCTGGCTTTATCTCAATGAGTCGGGCATAGAAGTCAACGCCTACCGTCGGATCACAGACCTCTGCAAATTTTCCATCAGTAAAATATTTCAAGAGAGATGACTTGCCCACAGTGCTATCTCCGATTAAAATCAAACGAAACTGATAATCAAAAATAGGTTCTACCATTTCTACGTTATCAATGTCGAGCTATCATCCCTTAGTTTAACATATACATATGCTTAGCTTTTTTAGCGTGGAATCTGACAGCGCATAGTTCAAAACAAGCCACAGGGAAACAGCCTAAGGTTGACCGGAAGTTATTGATAAATGTCCGTTTATATAATTATTTTAGGTAAGTTTTGACATGAATGTTTACATATTATGTTTAAATGTAAATTATCACTTGAAATATATGTACTGTCAGCACAAATCAGAATCAATAAAAAAACGAAATATCAAGCCTTTATAATTTTATTCACTCCTGTCAACATCGTGTCAGAGTTATAGACTATTAACCGGAACTGTAACGGTAAATGCCGGATTAATCCGAACACGTACGATCACCATGGAAAACATAGCCGACGGATGAGCAACACAACGCTTATTGTGGAGATCACAAGAGGGACCTGATTGTAACATAATTAACGGGTATATATGCTTTCAGTTTAATGTAATATTACCTCATTGACAATGCATTTCTTTTAACCTATTTTTTTGTATACAGCTGATCTAACACGAAACACCGAAACAAATATAAGTGTGATAGTTGTTCACACGCTATTGACAGATTGACACTTTCTGATGTTCATATAGGCTACGACTGCCACTGAACAAACAACTTTCCTTTCGTAAGACTAGTAGGCCTATGGGCTAAGTGAGTTTTGGAGTTCAATTCGTGTAATTGCCCTGCTTCGAGATTTGAAGTAGAGGTCAAATCTCCAATTAAGTTGACTTCCATCTACAGTCAGGATGGAAGAGCAATAAATGGCGACTTAACCTACATGTAGCAACAGATACTTGAACCGTATCTCCATATTTTTAACAAGGCTAATGGACAACTTCTAATCTCATTTAGCATATAAAATGTGCCAGGAAGTTTAGTCTATCAAATATTATTGGACAGTGCTCAATGAAGCCATAATAATTGTCAAGAGAAATAACTTGAAATTACACATTTGGGAACTCTGTATCTCTAAATAGGCCTACATTTTTTGATAGACTGTCAAGCTAAGAACATGTCGACCATCTCCACTCATCTCAATTCAACTACCAGCATCTCACTGCAATTGGCGAAAACTGAATTCACCCTATATGTCAACATGATTGTTGCGACTGGGTACAACTAGTTGCAGTTAATCGCAAACAAGTTGAGCATGTTCTACTTTTCTGCAACTGGCAGCCAGCAATCAAAACCAAACACATCACATGGGGAATCACATGACCGCTTAAATGGCTCATCTTGAAAAGAACAATGTTACATAGAAAAAACTAATACAGCTTTGAGTGAAGAACTTTGGCGTGATTGATAGGGTAAGTAAATGTTTATCAAATGGGAACAATTGGTGTCTGACGTTATGGAAAAAATAACATTCAGTTTGGGTAGAGAGTTTATTTTAAATAATAAAATTACTTTACATTTATGTACAAAGCAAGTCATATATTTCCAGCACATAAATAATATCAGCTATCCTTATCCTGATGTCACCAGGTCACATGACCTGCAGCTCATTAATTTTTGCGATGCAATCGGGCTGTTGGTTTGCAGGGCACAAATGCACTGTAGATGGTAGACTAGAAAACGCTGCAGGTTGTGTATTAGGAGATCAATCTTCTTTTCATATAAGACCGTTAATCGATCTGAAATGAAAATCTGCAACTTCTTAAAATTCTACAGCAATAAATCCTTAGATCCTTAGTTCCAAGGCATTAAACACAGAATTGTTCTGAATATATCCACACCAGGGCAATCACCATGTCCACAAAGTGACTGGAGTATAATAAGCAGATGTACAATATAAATCCCCATAAAGAGACATCCAGGTTAAGTTCAGAATCCAATGAAATATAAACCAGTCCAAATGCTGTTATAATTAGCCAAAATTTATCAGTTTACATATTATCACCATCATACTCCCATACGCATTATTTTATATATATGCAAAAATAATAAAGCTACAAAACATAATGCTATCTTAAATAATGACAAAATAGTTTTCAATGGATCAGCATATGAACCTGCCTAACAGTTAAGTCCAAATGAGCTGACTTTCATAAACTAGTCTGTAATGACAATCTGCAACTTCTTCAAAGTCTACTGCAATAAATCCTTGCTGTACTGCTAAAACAAGCTATACAATATGATCATTCCTGTATTCAGGGCACACAAAAAATGTGGAATTTGGGAACTATGTTGCCGATCACTTGCACCGTTGGCATCAAATTTCAACAATGATAAAAATAAAAGCTACCTAAATACAACACCATATGGTTATGATACAAAGACTCGCAAAACATATGGCGCCTGTACGTGATAGCCGCCATGTGCTCGATCAAGGCCTTTATTTTTGTCATTACAGTAATTCAAAGAAAACTACTTCAGAGATTAAATTATGTTTCATGGGGGGTTTCACGGTGTCTTTTTAGACCATTTGTGGTTGGGCTGTGCTTCAGCTTAGAACTTCTTTGTATTCTTAACATGTAACTTATTATTTGTTACATATAGACGCCAACAATGAGCCAGTCAGTGCTGGAAGATGTATCAAATGAAAAGGAGAGTTCAGATGACCAATTGGACAAAGATGTACAGGCTTTTATATTAATGGATCAGAAATCATTCCCAGAAAATAAGGTATGGCACATGTGATAGATGTATGCAGTATATGTAGTTGTAACTTATATATTTAGGTGTAGCATTACCACAAGAATAAATTGACTGGCCCACAGGCCCAAAGATTTGCTTGTTTTGAATTTGGTGTAATCTGGGATATAGTATCGGGGGTTCAGAAGCAATCTTGCTTCTGGCTTGGTCAGCTCGAAAATCTGATTCTCGCTATTGTTGACAGCGAATGTGCTGTCAGCATTGGAAGGGGTCAGGCGTGTTACCCTCATCAATTTCCGTGGCACATCAGAATGTACTGTACACAGCTGACTTATACTGACCAGTAAATATTTGTCAGTGCGCTGTCCTTATTTCTTGCACCAGACACTACAACACCTTTTATCCAGGTCCAATTCACATAAAATCAGGTACTTTGTATTGTTCTCATTCATCCATTTCCATACTGGTGAGCTTGTTAGTTGTCACTGCGTATGTGCATTACTTTGCCATGGTCATAGATAGTTCATAATAGTCTCCCTCATTCATGATTTTGTTGGTTATTTAAACAAAAAGGTTTAAAAAAACATATAAATAGTTGACATATATGGAAGGTGAATATATAACAACGAGCATTGAGTTCTCCTCTATTGATATTCAATGTGTATAAGGCAGAAAAACAAGTACAATTGAATCCATCATTCGCAGTCATTTTTTTTCCTTTTACATTTTAGTGGAAAAAAATCCCTATCAGTTAGTTTACTGAATGAAATAGACCAGAGTATGGCTATCTTGTTCAGCAGAAGTACGCGTGTCAATAATATTTATTGTTACAAACAGTTATCGAGAATTAAACACTTGGGCTTTGTAGTGGATTGCAGTGTAAGGATGTTGTTTGAAAAAGGGTGGCTTGCAGAATACATTTTAAAGAGAAAAAAAATGTTGTTTCCTTGGCATTGATGTTGTAATGGCAAACTAGTATGCACAAGGAGCTGAACTGTTAAATAAATACTTAGTTATCTCCCTTAGTTGAAGTTATCTGTATAATTTTATAAAGAAAATAGAATAATCGAAACCATAAGTCTTTGTTGAGATTATTGATTAAAACAGAAATGTTAAGGATTAAATTAAATGTTAAAAATGAATGGTCCATTTGTTCATTTTTGTGTATAATTTGCAGTCTTCTAGACATTCCAGGTGAACCCATGTGTAAAATAAGTGCATAATAAAAACACAGGTTGAATAAACCTATTTTGGTTCAAGTGTTTATTGAATTTATGTCTGTGGATCTTTATATGTCTTATTGTTAGCACTTTGGCTAAGGTCAGTTTGTTTGAAGACTAGCAATGCTGTCTTCCCTTAGCCCTGAATGGAAATTAAATTTCCAACAGTATAGAAACGCTTCTCATTGTTCTCTATCTTTTGCTAGCATCAATTATTGCTATAATACACCACCAATCAATCAACCATTTGTTTAAAAAAATATTGTTTATTTGTGTCATTCTTGATGATTTTAGGTAGAAGTTGTAACTCCTCAAAATGAAAGAAAACAGTCCAATACTGATGTTGAGGATTTATTGTATGGGATTGAAAAAGGGCAATTGGAGTTAAGTAATGTTGAAAAAGAAACAGTGTCTGAGAATGCTGACCCTTCAGCGAAGCCTTCTGAAAATGAGGATGAAGATATGGATATTTTGATTCTTCATGACAATGACAACTCTCCCCAGACTGGGATTTCTCCGGCTGGTAACAACTTGAGGCGAGGAGAGTGGCCTCAGGCTGACACAGCTTCAGATAATGACGATGAGACGGATTATGTTTTTACTGATGATCAAAAGAGGGCTAGTCTAGAATTGGAGCATTTAAGAGCAGAAAATGACTATTTTCCAGGTATGCAATTGAAATGTATTCGATTACTGATCAAAAATGATTCGATGGACAAAATATTACAGAAAATATAGAAAAGTATGTTGAGCAGAGTATAAATTGACTCCTAGCTCTCCTTCCTCCATACAAAAAAATTCACCTACACACACACAGCAAAAGGGAGTAAAGACACATACATGTATTACAGCAATTACAATGCTGCCAGTACAGTTCCTTTAGCTTGAAATAGTACAAATGATAATGTGCTTTGTTAAATTGAAAACGGCTTGTTAGGTACCATGGCTCTAAAGCAGATGATGCAGATGGTTGTTCCATTGCTCTCTCCAGAGTAGTGTCCTTCACCCATTTTCCTGGTACAGTCACATGAGGAAATCACCTTAGTGACATTCATTCAGCCCTCTACGTTGGTATGTAGCTTCATCCTGTTAAGACATCACTCAAATTTAAAGCCCCGTGAGGGAGTGGGTGGGCCATGGCCCAGCAGAATACTCCCCCGGCTTCATCGGTCGATCGTAAGAGGCGAGAAAAGAGGTTGCTTTCTGTTTCCCTCGTGTTCGCAGAGCTAAAGGGTAACAGGAAGCAGATTTGTTTGTGATGTTCTGTATTTCTGTCCATCGTCATATAAGTGAAATACCCTTTAGTGCGACAATAAACAACAATCAAACAAACAAACAAACAATCTATCAAAGTATATAAGTAAGTGACACGATTTGCTCCAGCAACCAAGGGGGTGATATTTTAGATGTTTTGACAGAGTTTCCACCACGTTTTCTACTGTTCATGTGTACTTAATCCATTAAAATCCTTGAGTAAATAAATAAATAAATAAATAATCAACCAATTTATAAAGAGAGAACAATCTTTATAAGCAGCAAACCAGACAAGACTAATATTATACAAACACTAATTCAATGTTGTTCAAAGACTAGCGAAGATGACTTGACTTCTTAATAAATATAAATAATTTAAGAAATGAAATACATGAAAGAGTATCTGTTTTTTATTAAAACCCACAATTTCTGTTCAGGTTGCTAGATTGTGGACAACATCACTGTGAGAAGGCGTGTCATGATGGGGCATGTGATCCGTGTCCAAGACAGCCATCTCTTGTTACTCACTGCCCATGTGGAAAAACAGATTTATCTACCTTGACTGATGTGCTGCGTGATTCTTGTCTTGACCCAATTCCTTTGTGCGATGAAATATGTGGAAAACCCCTGACTTGTGGACCTGATGGTATTCAATCATATATTAGTGGGTGGGTGGATGGGTGGGTGGGTAGAGGGAGCCTCCTTGTTGCCCTGGTACTGTTTGGATTCAGGGGTAACACAAAGTGGATAACTATGGCATCGCTGTGTTATGTTTTAATTTATTGCCTGAGACCTTTAAGCTGATTTACAGCACACATAAGTCTTGCACATCACTCTGATCCAGTTGATCAAAACACAGATACTTTTATTTCTTTTTGAATAATTCAGTTCCCTTTTTTTAACTGGGCACTTTAAATGTAAAACAAATTAAAGCATAATGTAAAATATAAAAATTCACCTATACAAAATTTTTAATTGTACATGTACCTCATACATTGTAAGCTGTTGACCAAACAAAATAGTCTACATGTATTTCTCTTTAATATTTACTCTTTGCCAACTGATTTTTGTTAATTTTCTTAAAATCCTGACCATTATTTTCTCAGTTATAGTTCCTTTAAATTCAATACTGTACACATGTATACAGTGTGTTAGCCAGAACGGCAAGACAGGGTGTCTCACTTTTACTGACAAAGCATATGTAAGCCGGGGTCTGGCCGTCTCGGGGCCATGTTGGCCCCGAGGTTCAGATTCAGAGAAGCCTGGAGACAAATTCTAGCAAATGTGTCAGTGAAGTATAGGTGTTGGAAAGGCATATAAACTATGTAACATAACTTGTAAAACAAGTTGCGGACACAATGTGATGTATACTCTGGTCTTCATATATTTTTTTTCAAGGTTGGGCAGTACTTTATGTTTGTTTGTAAATATGGTGTCTCCTTAAGAATCAGCTGTTTTAGCTGCAGAAGAAATCACTGTAATACAATAGACTGAATTAGTGTTAGTGTAGCTATTGGCTGTGGGATTACACCATAGTCATACAACTGAAATACCCTTAAGTACAGTGTTGAACTTCGCTCAATCCAGTTTCATAAGCCTTATAAAATAACAATAGTAAACAAGATTTTCTGTTTTATTTATCAGATGAACCTCATGTCTGTGAACAAAAATGTCATGATGGACCATGTGGCCAGTGTCAAGGGTCGTCGTCAAGGAGATGTAGGTGTGGTCTGCTAGAAAAGGAATTACCTTGCGAGGAAGCTATGAAATATACAGGTATTTCAAGTGAAAACATTAGATTTTTGATGTTAAGAATATATATTAGGGCTTTAATTTTCTCAAATAATCTGCTCTTCTTTGTTGAATGGATTTTTTACCTGCTAACAACTAACATTAGAATTCCTTTTAGTCCCCCAAAATCAGCTCAATTTTAATTTTAAACAAATAAACATTCTCTTTTCACCATGGGTTTAGCCAGAAATTTTGTTAGGGAGCCCAAAAGGCGGGGGTTAGGGGGCGCGACTTGAAGCCCCGTTTTTGCAGGGTATTCAGATTACCTTCGATCGCTTGATAAAAATTAGAGCCATATTTTGCGCTACAATCAAAACATTTTCAGGATTATTTAATTAATTACTTTCATTTAAACTTTTTCAGAAATAATTTATGAAATAATTTACATGTAGGCCTAGTGAGATTTAGTTGGGCTTGAAGCTGAGAAAATACAGCTTGTGGGGCTCAAATAAAATAAGGGCGTTAACTTACCAAAATGGCATATTGTTTATTGCAGTATAAGGATTGACATTTTAATTGTCCGCAATAAAAATGCCTTGCCCGAAAGTTTTGCTGCATTAAAACTCACAAAGCTTTAAGGAACAAATTAAACATAGTTAGGTAAGCCTAGTCCCATTGTCTAATCTGTCTAGATACCTCCCTTTACTTTAAATACGACACTTTACTTATGTCATCAATAAGAAATTAAACAAATTATTATTGAATCACAGAATTACACACAAAATACTTAAAAGAAAACCACTCTCATAACCAAAGCTATTAAATGTGGCAGTTTAATAAGTCTTGACTCAATAACGTTTCATTTGCATTGTTTGGAAATGAAACCAGTCACAAAATAAAACCAGTGAAAACACTCACTATGCAATGTCTGCGATATTAGCCTAAAGTGAGGTCAGCAATTCAGCAGTACTAAATTGCGAAAAAAAAAAATTGATCTCTGATTCAAAATAGTTAACCTTTCTATAAACTCACTCAAATTTGCGTAAAAAGCTGTTAAGTAAATTTTGTTTGTTTTTTTCTCAGCCACTGCGTCCGTCAATATCAAATAACGCTGAAAGCTTTGTGTGCTGAAATGGACTCTCAGTTTAGGGTGGTGGCCTATACGGTTGTGGGAATAGCATGCAGCTAGTAGTATATGATGTCTGTTGCGTTGTTTTTCCTTTCTTTTTTTCTATAATGCCTGAAAACACAGCATAAATATGATTTTGGGAAGAGTAAATAATGTGAAACATCTACATATTGATACGATTTGGTCGGTAATCTCCACGCTGTAGGTATTTTCTGTCCATGTAATACAGAATGCGTATAAGAGAGGACAATTCTTCAAGTTCACGAAACACAGAACGCACAACTACGGCCAGCCAATCAGTTCAAAGAGTACATGTAACGTAAATTAAACAACAACAGCGAAGGGATATGAATTGACCGTACTGGGCTAGATACGTCCAAGAAAAAGACAAGAATAAAATATACTTGAGTTTATTATGCAGTTTCAATCAGGCAATACGTGCTACAGGCATAGGACAAAATCATTTGTTTTTCTTGGTTTCTACTGAAGGTCTGAAAAAAATATATTTGCTGCAGGCAATCGAGTGGCCTATCTTGCGAGCCCAGCCATTTGATGTCCGAATCATGGTATAAATGACATGGCTTGTGAATTTATTTATCACTCCACACGGGCATGGAATGTAATATGAGTTACGTTTAGTGTATAATAAAAGTATAATAAGTATGTGATTTACTGACAACATTTTTTTTCCAGAGTTTAATTTTTTTTTCTGCCGTCCAAAATCCCAAAAATCTGACTCCAGCCATCCTAAGGACGGCTGGATAGTTAATACTATGCTTTTTACCTTCAATAATTCAATAATTTTTCAAACAGATAAATGTATTAGAGTTTGTTAGAGATCTGATATGAAATTTGTCTTATGGCATTAATTTTATTATATGTATATTTATATTGCAAGATTCATATACAAAAGGAATTTACCTATTAACTAGCAGAGCTTGTCTAACATAGTAACACAATTGAACAAAAATATAACTACGAAAATTCTCGTGCCTGCTTCATGTTTATACAAAATTTATTATATACATTACATATTGGGAAAATTTTACCTGCAACAAAATGTATCTATAGAAATA
>JARFOD010017164.1:0-11139 GCA_031763545.1 Mopalia muscosa
TTTTACTTTTCTTGCCCAAGATTTTATTTTTCTTGCCCAAGATTTTATTTTTCGATCCAAGACCATTCCAAGATTCACGTGACCACATTAACTGATAATGTCGTTCCGGGGGCGCATAATCAGTGTAACGCTGACATGTCAGTGCAGCGTTATCAGTGACGTAACTATACAATATAATATAGGCCATAGCGTGAAATATACAAACCTAATACTATGCGTTAAAATGCTGAACCAGTGCACTGTATGTTCATATTACAATTGACGGTCATGGAAATTTTGGTTTGGTCACGTGAATCTTGGACAGGTCAACGTGAATCTTGGATCGAAAAAAAATCTTGGGCAAGAAAAATAAAATCTTGGGCAAGAAAGGAAAAATCTTGGGTAAGAAAAGAAAAATCTTGGACAAGAAAAACAAAGTCTTGGACAAGAAAAATAAAATCTTGGACAATAAAAAAAATCTTGCATGAAAAAAAAACTAGGAGCTGAATTTATAAATCTTGAATTTTTTCCGCTTTGGCGTGCCATAGATGACGGACGGTCGCATAAAGGCGTCCCCGCGGCGATGGTAGTTTTCTGTTGACAAATACCAAGGTCAGGGGCGTAGCCAGTATGTAGCACTGTAGGCTCGGGCCTACACTTTTTGGGGCCAAGTTATCTTTTTATAAAAAAAAAAAACCCACCCATAATTCAAATCTATAAGCTTGCTGGACAAGTTGAAGAACATGGCTTAATTAGGTGACTTATTTTTTATGTCAGCGAGGCTGTCACTTATATCGCGTGAAGTTTTACTTAACACTCTACCCGACCAAAAAATACTAGGATCCGATCTTGTCATATTTTTAGAAGCATTTTGATGGGCCTACATCCCAATCTAAAACACCCAACACATATTTCAAATAACATTTTACGTCTTGCGGCGGAATTATAGTGAACGATTAATTGAATTGAATATGCCAGTTCGCAGATACCTTTGGCTTAAGACAAGGCGAGAGCTATTCGACGATTGCCTTCTGATACAAAAATGCAAAAAAGTCTCTGTGGATTTGCATGAGTGCCAAACCGCTGAGTCTCTCTTCATTAATTGTAGAACGCATGCAGTTTTTGATTTTAAGCATTGCAGCTGAAAGACCTTTCAGCAGTTGCCGAAGATATTGGCATTGCACATTTAGTAGCTACAGTTAAATCAAAGACATTTACTGGCTATAGTTATATCAAAGACATTTCTGGCCTATCTTTGTATCTACAAGTATCAGAAGTTGTGTAAAAGTAAGACTGTACCTTGCTAATTTTAAATACATTATGTAGTATCGAATAACATATTTTAACTCTTTGTTTTTTGGGTTTCAAAGTGATATTGAATGAGGTGTCTCAAGTTAACAAGAGGCCAGCAAACCAGAAAGACTCTTGGTACACTTCTCCCTCTACATGAAAAGTTAACTGGTCATGGCTGGTCACACAACTGACCATCAACAGATATCACTATAGTGTTAGTAATCAAAGTGGGATAAATGTACCATCAGTCATCATGTGACTGATTGGGACACCCTTTTGATATAGTGACATACAGGACACCCCTGTATAGGACACTCAAAGGACCAGATAAAGTGTCCTGCCAAGTTGAATCCACTTAACAGAACTTTTTGTTTTTTGGTGATTTTACTAGGTGTCCACATAGACGGGTGTCCTTTAAGCGGGGTTACACTGTATATACATATATTTCATATTTACGTGCCCACAACTTTAAAAATCCTGGCTACGCCGCTGAAGGTAGCCGCAAAGATCCTGCAAGGCCTAGGCCTATATAAGGCCGCCGCAATTTTTGGGTGTCCGCTAAAGTCAAAATTTTGTAATTCATAAGACTAGGGCAGCCACACAGCAAACTCACGGCCACCGTACATCCGATGATCAACGCCCTGTAATATAGATGCACTTTGTAGGTTGCTCATGATGCCACCGCAGATCCTCTGCAGCCGCCACTCGTAGGCCTATATTTCGATTTCGGAGGCCAATGGTCGCCGTATCCTATAGCCGCAGAGCAAATGTGACTGAGGAATAGGCCAAACTTCCTGGCAAGGCATCTGAAAAGACGCGAAACTTTGCAATATTTGAGTGCGCTAACAGAGTACCAGCGATAGGATTCGTTCGACAACACTGTAGGCCTATGTATAAAATAATGTTGACATATACGCGAGCAATTAAAGAATTGACGGATAATGTTACATCCGTATTTAAATATATATTTAGCTATTCTTTAACAGAACCATGCACTGGTATAAATTCTGCCTTTGCAGATGTTTTCGGTTTTATAGTGTGCACACTATATGTTCTGAACGATTGAAACTATTTGTATTAACCAAGTAGCAATCGTACATATATAGATAGCAAGCATTACATTCGGCGATAAATTCTAAATGAAGTAGATGTAAAATAAAGCTTTATCCACGCAATAGTATGTAAGCGGGTGGCTGAATTAAACTGGGTCAAATCTAATATTGTTCGACATATCCACGTAAAATTGTTTCCACAACAACATAAAATACATTAATTAACGTTAAAACACGCATCGAATCGGTATGTTGGCTGTAAATTATGGTATAATGAGCTTAATTGAACGTGGCATGGACTTGACACAATCCGATATTAATTTCAATCGAGCCACGTGTCGGCTTGGCAACTGTTTAGACTCGACATCCATTTCATAATCTATATTCATTTCAACGGGTTGTACGAACCCATTCCACGGGCGACGCTGTGCGGTATTAACATTCGCCCTGTTGCGAATATATATTAGCAAACATACGGTTCGAGTATACTGAATAGAAAAATATAAATGTATATAAATAACAGTTTCGACTCTGTCTATGTCTATGGCCCTATTTAAGGTGTTTTATATTCTCCCCGCCAATGGCATTGGTTTATATTACTAAAAATAAAACATGCATTGCTTTCTGTGAAACCTATTGACATATATTGACTTATATTGAGTACATAATTCCCCGTTATACCTTCACACAGCATGAGAATACGTAAACACAACCCTAGTTGTATCGCTTCGCACACTATAGGCCTATGGGTTGTAAATTATATAATATTAAAATTCATCTGTAAATACTAAATAGCTAGCTTTTTCCTTAAAAAAATCTGAAAATATTCGTTGGATATGCAATTTGCCCTACGAGCTATTTATATTTCTAAAAGTAATCACACTGTCACAGGGATGTAGATTAATTAAAATCGAAGAATCATCTTATGTTCTAGATAACTCCCAGAGACAAGTTTCTTAAAAAACCTTAATCTGGAGTTGTGTTATGGGTAACCTACAGACATCTCGAGAGAAGGTAATGACCATAAATATGGTGCATAAAATATTGTTAAAAATGTAGCTAACAAGATATTTAGCATTACCTATTTGATCTCATTGAAAGTTAATAAGCCTTCTGTTAACGTTTGACATGGGGTATAGGCGTTGTTGAGTCCTGAGGAGTGTTCCGGGAGATATATCATTACTATTTACTCACGCAACATCACGAAGTGGAACGAGGGGTATTACAAAACGACCATATACATGGAAGAAGAATTGCAAATTACAATAACAAATTGAAAATAATTAACTGTAACAATTTATGATTACAAACGTATTATATAGGTAAACAATGCACAATCAATATAACTGACATGGTGTAGATGATGGTAAATCGAACCAAACATTTTTTTAAATAATATAATTATCTCCTTTCGTTTTAAAGAGAGTATGAAATTTTGTTTTCGAGAGTACCTTTAGCAATAAAATAGAATATTATAATATTTTATACGGCTATGATGACCACATCCTAATTCTGCATGGGAAAGAAAGAACTTTCCTAGCGTATTGTAGATTTATTTTAAAAAACAGCTTTCATAAAATTGCACATGTTATAGGACGTAAACAAATAATAACATTGTAATGTATATATTCTGGATCTGAACAAATTTCTGTTTTCAATTTATTTTATAATTATTATTAAAATTATTATTATTATCATTATTTTAATTATATAAAAATAAAAAGAGAATGAGAGAAAATTTATCAACCTCAGCACGCCAGTCTGAAGTTGTGTATTTGAGATTAAGTGCGGAATTGTATGTTTTTCTGATTTATATAATGTAATCATTATGCCGTGAGCCTCTGTTGCTCAGTTGGTAGAGTGTTGGGCCTATAACCAAAAGCGCCTAAATATCCAACTGATAATGTAACTTAAATTGTACTTCTGTATCCGATGTTTCATATTTAAATTTCATATATTTCAGTACCGGGGTATAGATTAAGTATAACAAAGGAGATTTATTCAACCTGTATTATTAGGCTGAATTCTTGGAAGATTGAATTGTTTTAACTTAAACATAGTGCTTATTAAGCATATCGATTGAAAAGCTTTTTATTAAATTAAATCGGTATTGTTGTTTTATTTTGTTTTTGTGGTGACTTTTTTTGGTATTCTGTAATGAAGTAAACCTTCCATAACATATACAGAGGCAAAACTATAGCCTATTAGAAATGGCAAAAGAATAACTTGACTCACCGAATGGTTTTCTAAAGTGAAGGAAGGGTATAGGGAAGCTCTTGTTATTACAGTTTACGTGTGTGTTACTTTTAGAGCTTTAAAGTTAAATATAATATATATATACGCAAATTAAAACTTAAAGCGCACTGCTGACTTTAATCTGACTGCTTAGAATGAGTTAATCCCGCACGTGGGGAACTATGTGTTTACTACAAATACTATTAAGCTGTATTTAGAGTGGTTCATAAAAGAAAATGGCTGATATTCACATAGGAAACAAGAAGGGCTAGTCTTCAAATCGCGCTTTGGATTGGATCATTGGCCTAAGTATGTAAATAATTGGAGTGAGAGAATAATAACAACTTATGGCCTGGTCTATGCCTCGTGTATTTAAAAAGTAAAATATAAACACAATGACACAGGGATGTCGATTCATATAAATCTGCCGATACAAGTTTCTTAAATCGTATATATTGGCAAACGCTCAAATAATTTCAATATAGTATTCTATTCACCACTGAGCGAGCCAGCACCAGGCCTGGAAAGGGGTTCATATATAATTTTTTTAAAACAAAGTACGCTGAATGTCGGCTTCAAAGATCAAAGGCTGAGAGGCTTTAGAACATATTCCCTTGGGTTGAAAAACATATAGTGA
This sequence comes from Mopalia muscosa, assembly GCA_031763545.1. NCBI lineage: Eukaryota > Metazoa > Mollusca > Polyplacophora > Chitonida > Mopaliidae > Mopalia > Mopalia muscosa. The sequence continues at coordinate 5,197 of JARFOD010017164.1, forward strand.
CGCCGAGATCTATTACCTCATTCAATCTCTCAAGTTTAAGATTCCCTAATGTATAACTATATATCGCGGTTTGTTTTGTTCATAAAATAATGTAATGCACTAAAATTTAATCGCATTTAAACAAAGTTTCCACCAGCTGTTGAAAAACTAAAAGGTAAAAAACAGAATCGAACGCTCTCGTAACAGAGTCGACCTGCAGTTCATCATTGACAGATTTAGACATGACTTTGGAATACATAAATTTAGTTTAGGAGTGCATTGTGTTCTGAACATAAAACAAAGGGAAATTGTGAATTGTCTACACACCACGGAGTTTGTTAATTATCAGTGGATTTTGAGAACAAAATGCATGTTATGCTACGATCGTGTAATGTCTGGGGTGATGTGGGCAGTATATTCGAGGTGTTCCCCATGATAAACAACCGACCAGACAACAAAGCGATTAACTCGCCTAACAGACATAAAATCACTGGATTTCTATCGCAAGGCCGTGTCTCTATTGTGAGATAATATGGTGACACTATCGCCCCCGTGACGTGGACTCTTGTGGATTGCATTGACGTAGGCTATTAGCCACCAATAACAATTGCCTCTGTATGGTGCTTTCACGCCGCAGTGAACGAGTTCAACAACCCTCATCATAATAAAAAAAAAAACAGAACCCCAATAACAAAAATGGATCTTTTGTCACCGGATTAAAATGTCACAAATGTTTACAGGTGTAAACACTAAACTAACACTTTAATTATAGTGATGTACAATCTGGGATATATCATTGTAGGCCCCTATGCCTTGCTATATTCTAGGTACTATGAATAAACATAAAATCCTTTTCCGAAAAGTCTTGTGTCTAAAAGCGAAAGACACAAAAATAAATTGAATGTTCCAAATTTATCACGGACCGCTCCAATTTAATTCTGACATAAATATCAAATAAATCTAAAAAATAATTTTAACTGCAACTGGACCGGAAGTCATCGATCGTACTGCCCGGATCCCCACGACCATGTAGTAGAATGTCCATGTAAAAAAGACGGATTTACCGCTAAGAAAGACTGAGTCGATATGGTGTAATGAGACATTCGCTGTCTGCTTGGATGTTGCTTCATTTATATATTACCTGTATATGAATACGTATACGCCTCTATAGTCTTATGTTAAACTTAATACAAGGCTTTATGGATAACACATTCTTTTTCATTATGGGTGAAACGTTGCACCCATAATAAACTAGAAGTTGTTATCCATAAAGCCTTGTGTTATGTTTAGTACGCCAACCTCTAAATGCGTCTTAACCAAGTGAGCATGATGAATAATTTTTGTGTCTTTTAGAAAGTGAAGATTAACAGTATTTTCGTTATTCTGGGTTTACTCTTTCTTAGTTGGAACATATACCTGTTCAAAAAAATTTGTAGGTTGAAACCCGTCCGGGAATCGAACCCACGACCCTCAGAGTGTGATGGTTACAAACAATACTGACTTAAGATGATGGGAAATCATGAGCTTAAACTCGATCGATCGTTGGTTTTGAAAGATAATTCCAGATTTCAAAAGACAATCTTTGCTCTTGCATGAGAATTATTTATCTTGAATTACGTATTTGATAGGTGTTTAACTCTGTGCCCGATAAGGGTAGGCCACCTATGCCATGCCTATTTGCTTGGTTCAGGTGACGTAGGCCTAATGAAAATAGCGGAATTTGAGTATAACTGCATGGGTACTGCTCCTCAGATTACATACAACGATTGTTGTGACATTTACAGCCAATGTTCGATTTCACCAGGATGTCATTTTGGGGGTTGGATGTTGGCTTCTCAGACCTAGGCTACAGTAACAACAGCAAAAACAAAAACAGACACTCGCCGACCCCCGAACGAGATACGGGTACCTGAATGTAAGATTTCGAACAAACGCATGTGTTTTTTACTTGTTGACACTAACTAATTAATTGTCCTATGTTTCATTGATACATTCCGTTGGATCATGCCAAACATTAACATACAAACTTTACATTTTATATACAGGTTTGAACGGGATAAGATACAGTCACTTTAGTGATACGGTTTTAAATAAACACTCTCCAACCTATAGCTTCACTGTATACCGCAATGAGGGTAGGCACCTATCAAGTTTCTACCACGGCAGCTAGGGGCTTTTTACGTAACCGAAATTATAGAGCCTGCCAAATTATATCATATGTTTATATTTGTAGCCAGTTAAACTAAACACACAGGTATAGAGGTTATACAGTGTATATTTGTACATGTACAAAACGCATGTAAAATAAAACGCAGGTTTGAAAAGTCACGCACCGAAACACCCGGCTTAACGCCGGCTTGCGTAATTATATATAGTACATGATGTTAATGACTTTTCTGTCTCACTATAACTTCACTTATAGCTATGAAAGGAGCCGAAGAAGCCTTTTTAAAATTATTTTAAAGCACGAAGGCAATGGTCTTAACCTGGCGAATTCTCATTGTGGCATCATAATAATACTCGACCGTGATATATGTACTAATGTCCAAACCCCGTGTCTAAACATCCCTCGGGCTTTTCCGTGCAGAAAATAATGTCTGGCGAGATATGGGTCATTTTAGACGGCCCACTTATCCACGTGTTTATTGTTTGTTTCTGAAGGCTATTGTTGTAATGATATGATGACGTCAGTGGAGCTACATTATTATTATTAAATTACTTACAAAGGACAAAATGTGTATTTCTTTACAACAAACCATGTATAAGAAAGGAACACTGTTTTGTTTAAATGCGATTTACTTGTTCGGTGTGTTTCTTTTATACAAATCACAGGTGTAATATTGCTTCCATTCACCTCCGAGATGACTGTACCAGTACGGAGCGTATTGAAGGATCTTCCGACATCGTCCAAACTCGGTTGCTTTTTTAATCAAAAAGTACAGGACGCAGTCGTTGTTTTATATGTATGTTTTTGTGTATTTTTTTTATCATGGTGACTAATTACGGACTTTAATATTTCTCGCTCTTCGCGGTGGCGGGCACATCGCCAAACCCCTATATTCTCGATTGCCGAAAACATTGGTCGTGATTATCAGCATTATTCTCGGCCTTTTCTCGCCTCCCTCGATATACAAAAAACTATAAATGTATGTTCATAAAACCATTTAAACAAACAATCATGTTCATTCAAAACTTTATTGTAATGATATATAATTTGTCTATTAAACAGTTTCAAGATTTGTAATGAAGCTTTCTTATCCAAATCTGTTATTTTGAAATTTAAGAAAAGGCCTCATTTACTGTGTATAGGGCCTATGCAAATTATTGAAATCTCATCGATATTTTATATACAGTGGAAGCGTATTAAAATGTTTACATCTGTATACCATACACTAAAGATAAGAAACAACACCCAACAAATACCGACCGAAACATAATTACACAAAGACCAGTTTAAATTAAAATTATAATTAGCCTACTTAATATAAAAGGAGGGCAATAGTGCTCGTCTTTGAAATAATCCTTACACTAATCGAGGATTACATATACATATTATATTGTAATCCTAGCATTAATTCACGAAGATCGAGCTGATATCCTGTTAGTGTTGAGTTGCTCTAATAGTTCAAGTTTAAAATAATTATTATAAATTTGTTCATATCTCTTTCTATTTCAGCCTATAGGCCTACCCAATTTAGAACCCTTCTCCGAAAGATCTCCTCCAAAGCGTACAAACTTTTGTTATCTTTTTTTAAATTGTATTGCTTCTGTTCAAAGGGTGTAATAGTGGTCTGAAGCACTTTAACCGTTGCTTCGAAACGATTCTTTCGTTTTCCTTCCTGACGCCAAAGGTACTCGGCAGGGGAGAGAAAGCTGAGGATTTGGCAATGTTCTCGTCTTCGCGATTGGTGTAGGCCTACATATATATGGCCGGAAGCAAAATTAAGACATTTAATTTTTAAAATGGACTCTATAGAATTATACAACATTTGCATTAAAAGTCAACATATTTAGCAAATATTTAGATAATATACTCGAAAACGATCTCTGGAATGAGATAGAAACGTTGTGACCAATAAATTAAGAAGTTGTTATCCATACTTAAGTCTTTACATCTTTTATGTACTCCCTACTTCTGAATGCCACTCAAAGAATCAATATTATTCATCATTTAATAATTTGGAACATATTTTGAGATGTCCCGAGCACTTTTTTCTCAATATAATTACATGCTCTAACTCATTGTAATGTTAATGGCAGTACTGCAGCTATATATATAATATCTGATAAGAGAGATATTAACAGCCGTTTTGCATGGGACAATTTAGCAAGCGCAGTCCACACAGCAAGATGCTGGTTTGTCATTGGTATTTTAGCAAACTGTTGTAAAATCATCACAGTTGTAATAATATTAACAAAAATGCTCTCTATATATGTGTTTCATGTCTTTATTGTGCATCTAGGACAAAATCCTTGTAGATAAACAAATTGATTTGCAGATAAGTTTGAGGCGCCATGCTGGTATAGCTAGAAGTCCTATACTGAAGGGTATTTCACCATGGAACGAATCAGTTCAATGTTAAATGGGGTTCAACAGTCCAATTGACGAATGACGAAGTCCCATATATATTAAATGGGGTTCAACAGTTCAATTGACGACTGACCAAGTCCCAAATATATTAAATGGGGTTCAACAGTTCAATTAACGACTGACGAAGTCCCAAATATATTAAATGTGGTCCAACAGTCCAATTAACGACTGACGAAGTCCCAAATATATTAAATGGGGTCCAGTAGTCCAATTGGCGACTGACGAAGTCCCAAATATATTAAATGTGGTTCAACAGTCCAATTAACGACTGACGAAGTCCCAAATATATTAAATGGAGTTCAATAGTCCAATTGACGACTGACGAAGTCCCAAATATATTAAATTGGGTTTAATAGTCCAATTGACGACTGACGAAGTCCCAAAGATATTAAATGGGGCTCAACAGTCCAATTGACGAAGTCCCAAATATATTAAATGGGGTTCTATAGTCCAATTGACGAAGTCCCAAATATATTAAATGGGGTTCAACAGTCCAATTGACGACTGACGAAGTCCCAAATATATTAAATGGGGTTCAATAGTCCAATTGACGAAGTCCCAAATATATTAAATGGGGTTCAACAGTCTAATTGACGAGTGACGAAGTCCCAAAAATATTACATGGGGTTCAATAGTCAAATTGACGAGTGACGAAGTCCCAGATATATTAAATGGGGTTCAATAATCCACTTGACGAAGTCCCAAATGTATTGAATGGGACTCAACAGTCCAATTTACGAAGTCCCAAATATATTAAATGGGGTTCAATAGTTCAATTGACGAAGTCCCAAACTTATTAAATGGGGTTCAACAGTCCAATTGACGACTGACGAAGTCCCAAATATATTAAATGGGGTTCAACAGTCCTATTGACGATTGACTAAGTCACAAATATATTAAATGGGGTTCAATCATCCAATTGACGAAGTCCCAAATATAATAAATGGGGTTCAACAGTCCAATTGACGAAGTCCCAAAAATATTAAATGGGGTTCAACTGTCCAATTGACGACTGACGAAGTCCCAAACGTATTAAATGGGGTTCAACAGTCCAATTGACGACTGACGAAGTCCCAAATATATTAAATGGGGTTCAACAGTCCAATTGACGACAGACAAAGTCCCAAATCATGTTTTGGGGGATCATGATTATTGTTCCGCCTTGCCTCGGGGGAATGATGATTATCTTTCCTCCTTGCCTCGGGAAGATGATGATTATTGTTCCGCCTTGCCTGGGGGGGATGATGATTATTGTTCCGCCTTGCCTCGGGGGAAGATGATTATTGTTCCGCCTTACCTGGGGGGGATGATGATTATTGTTCCGCCTTGCCTCGGGGGAAGATGATTATTGTTCCGCCTTACCTGGGGGGGAT
>JARFOD010017185.1:0-11138 GCA_031763545.1 Mopalia muscosa
AGTGTTTTAGTTCTAATTTTAATTTATCAAATTTGTCTGCATAGTTTATCTTCCAGATATTACTGAAATCTATGGTAAACCCAGTCACCCAATATAGTTTTACTTCGTGACATAATTTTAATTCAGAGCCGCTTAGAGACCCAATCCATATTGCTTTGGGGTTTTTTATATTCATTTTTAATCCCGAAAATTTGTAATATATTTTGGAGTATTCTACTGTTTATATTTTTATACAGAACCGTAAGCCATCTCTGGAAGGAAATCCAACCAGTCCGGGACTTTTATAATTTTTTTCGGCAATGCGGCCGTTATAACCCGATAATTGTTGAACCATTTGATCAGTCAATTTATTAACTTGAACATTCTTTAAATATTCATTCGTGTTTTCCAGGTTATCTTCAATTTTTCGAAAAAAAAAAAACAGTTTTTGGTAAAACTTCCTTTGTTCCGTTAATATCTTGTCTTTCGTAAACATATCTTCTCCTCCATCGTTAGTTAATGTTGACATTATTATATTTACATAATTATTCTTTTCCAAGTTTAAAAAGAATTTTATTGTTTTTTCTCCTTCGTCTATCCATTTACACTTTGCCCTAGCTTGTATACCTTTAATTTTTTAATTCTAATTTCTTCTAGACTTTCTTTTCCTTTTCCCAGGTCCCTTAGACCTTTGCTATTTATATATTTATAGTTTTCGTTAACGTTTATATATAACTTACAAATTTTATTCACTAATTCTGTTTCTTCTTTAGCTTCATTCTTTTTTTTTTTCCAGATGCATATTTTATAGTTTCGCCACGATTTTTCATTAATAACGTTTCAAGAAACAACGATTCGTTGATACATAGTTGTATCTGTGATGGGCACATTGACTTTAAGCTCTCTCGAATATATGGGAGAAGAGCATATTGTTCAATAGTATCTTCAATTAACAAGTTAATCGTTTCCATGTACAATTGATCTCTTAAAAAGGAAACAATTTAATTTCCAGTATCCTATTCCATGTTCTATATTTTTAAACTTACAGGACAATGTTAACGCCGAATGGTCCGTCCTATATCCAGGGATGATCGCGTTCTCCATACATATGTGGAACATATCCTGACTTACACTAAAAAAAATCTAACCTAGCCTGCTGTCGCGGATTTTTTTTTTTACGCCATATGTATCGTTTAGTGGTGGCATGATTTATCCTCCACATATCACAATAATCATTCTCTTTCATAATAGTAAGTACGCTTTTCCTGGCGTTTGGATTATTTACACGTTTGTAATTATATGTGTCGATTTTGGGATCCATGACCATATTCCAATCTCCACAAAATATACGAGAACAGTTACCCAAGTGAAGGACCTGTTTGTGTATATTACTATAGAACGAAGGTTTGTCTCTATTTGGTCCATATAAATTTACTAATGTGACTGGGTGTTCTTGTATTGTAACATTTAATATGAGGTAATTTCCATGTGGATCAGAGTCGACAGATTTTACATCATAATCAAAATTATTATTGAATAAAACAATTACACCGCGAGAGTTAGATTTATATGGGCTGATGAAAGCACCTGGACCCCACTCAGTTTTAATGATTGAAATGTATTTTGGATCTGTATGTGTATTTTGTGAACATATTACGTGGAAACCTTTCTTTCGAAAATAGTTGAAAATATCACGGCGTTTATTAGGACCAGCCAGTCCTTGACAGTTCATAGAGACAATTTTCACTTGGTCATTCATTATGCAGTTCTAAAATGTAATTATATTTGAGATAGTGTATTAATATATTGGTTAAAATAGGCGGCTCTGAATTTGTGCATATATGTTGGACACCAATTACATTGTGTGCATTACTGAGGTTTACCTCGTAAAACTTAAAATTCTGACATTATATTATGAGCTTAATATTGAGTGAGCTTCCTTTCTGTAATGAGAATTTGGTTAAGTTATAAATGTAAACATTTAAAAATTTAATATGAAGCAATAACTTTATATATTAAAGCATTTATTAACCCCAAGATAGGCTTATGTTTGTTATCATCGACTGTTTGAGCATATATTAATGACTGAATATACACATGAATGTGCGTATATAACAGAGTTTAGAACAGTTTATAAAGATTATTGAAGCTCGGTATAGATGTGTGAGGATATTAAATACTTATACATTATAGTATTACAAAATAGCTAGGTGTTAATCATAGAAAAACTTGTATACAAAATTAGAAGATAAAGTAGATTAGTAAAAGTCTCAATTAACGTGATATTACTGACTTTTAGAAATGCGTCACCCTTTTGACAACCGGTGTTACAATCACACAAGTAAAAGTAGTGAAAAGCATATAATGATTCGGTGGGATTCGTATCGTTAATATAAAATAAAGGCATATTAAATAAACAATTCACACATAGCATGTGAGACCTTTTACTCTTTGAAAAAAAATTCTTAAAGAAAACTGGGAAAACGTGATTTGACTGGGATCATGATGATAGATTTTCAAAAAAAGCCTCTAGTGAAAGACCTGCTAGCTACTCACCTTGTTATATCTATAGATGTGTTGAAAACAGTAGAAAATAGTCAGTTGGCACATTTTTATTACACAGTCATATATGGTATAGATGTGTAGCACTGTTTTGTCATGCATTTTACAGCACAGCCCTATGTTACATCTGATCTACACAGCCCTGTCACACATCTCATGTACACAGCCCTGGGTCACATCTCATGTACACAGCCCTGTCACACATCTAATGTATACAGCACTGTGTCACATCTCATGTACACAGCCCTGTCACACATCTAATGCATACAGCCCTGTGTCACATCTCATGTACACAGCCCTGTCACACATCGCATGCACCCCCACAGCCCTGCCACACACCTCATGTACACATCCCTGTCACACATCTGATATAAACAGCCCTGTCACACAGCTCATGTACACAGCCCTGCCACACATCTGATGTACACAGCCCTGTGACACATTTTTACAAAACATCCCTATGTCACATCTGATGTACATAGTCCTGTCACTCATTTTGTTCAACATCACATCCTATGATACAATTCCATGCCACTGTCGTACAAAAGTCTTGTATGGCACAAATTCAAGGCATATGACACCACAGTCCTGTGATGCAGTACTATAGCACAGTGATATGGCACAATGCAATACATGCGAGTCCCAAATGATATCACACATGTTTCGCACTCATTTGACACGGTAGTATAACACAGTGTCATGACGCATTGCAAAGCAGGTCAGTCCTATATGGTACCAAAGTCATGTGAATGTGTCATCATTCATGTGATACTGTCATGTTGTAAAAGAGTAGCATTAACTTCATGTTTAAGTGTGGCATAACAAAGCCGTATAACAGCCATATAGCACAGTACTCTAAAATACCCTGTAATATATATAACACAGTAGTAAGTACAAGAGTTAACTGATTTTGCACTTGTCCAAATAGTATTATATATCTATTCAGTAAATAGTACTTTGGAGATTCTATACCTGAATGTAAATAAACACATTTTTGAAACTTAATTGTTTTTTCTGCTTAAAGCGTGAACGTCAATGGGATGCTTGCCCTATGCTTTCCACAAATCGTTTTCCGCTTTTAACCACACCCATCACAGGTACCATAGACACGTTACGAGCATATTTCACATTAGATTTTAATTTTGAGGCCAGTTTAACTATTTTCTGGAGTTCCTCTGGGTTCCGCTCAACACAGAGATTGTCAAAAGCTGTGTGCAACCGTTGGACGTCGAGAGACAATTGGTCATATCTCTTAGCCACGGTTGCGGTCGTATTTAAACTAGGCCTCCTGACAACCCAAGGTTTCGTCACCCTTAGATCGTTGTCAGCTGTAACTGGACGCCGTTTAAAATCTTCCATCCTGTCCAGGAAATCCCCAACTCGACCGTTAAGCTTTGTGTTGTGGGCCTGTTCGTCCTGTAGTGCTTTTACCTTAGGATCGGTTTTCGTTGAGGAAGAATCTGGCTTGGAACTGGAATTGTTAACGGTTTGTTCCTCTTCAGATTGAATAACAATTCTAGGAACATCCTGGAAAACACCAGATTCGGTCAAAAATGTGACGGTGTTGACCTTCTGGAGACCTTGAAAAGTTTCTCTTCGGTTTGAAGCGTTTTTTTGTTGCCAGTTTTTACTGCTCGACGGCATACCAAAACCAGACGTCTTGTACCCCTCGCTGGGATTGAGTCGTAACCCTTGTTTCGAAGTTTTTACTTTGGCGCCACTAAATCCTCGTCTACTCCCATCTGGTACTAAATCAGCTGAGCCGGTGTCAAACCAAGCCGAATGAGCCGCGTGAATAGGTCCCCCACTTCGTCCCGTGGATGTGATTTTGGGGCGCCTTTCTGACACAAAGGAGTCAAAACCTCGACTGTTCTTGTTTGACGTCGCTCTACTTTTCCTGCTTGGAACCGTTTTCCCGTATTTAAACTGCACATTTTTTGAAGGGGAAACAAACCCTCGCTTTGTAGGAGCGGAGGCAGCCCGTGTCACAGTGGACATTGAACCATCATCTGATTGTGGGGACGGGACATCTCTTACAGACAATGTAGAGAAAGGTCTTGGGGTGTAGTAAGTCCTCTTGGAGGCTCGCTCCATTAGCTTGGCTTTGCGTCTGTCAATTAACCGCTTCTCAATGTTAAATTTTCTGATCGCGAACTGCTTCTCTACCTCGCATATCTCTTTCTCTTTGTCTCTTCTTGATTCCAAACTCCGATGTTTGTTCAACAATAACCCAGAACCAGTAGGATTTAACATCAGTTCAAAATTCAAAATATGATCTTGATGGGTCAAGTTCTTTGTCTTTAACATCAACAGAGACATGGTTTTGTCAAGTTTAACAAAATGATCTTATGATAGTTACCAATTGAAGGTATGCCCTGTGCTCTGCTGTATTGAAGCAAGAATCGAAGTGTTATAAGACCTTTTGTTATATCATAGTTTAAATTTAACAAGTTTTCACGGTTAGAAATTCCTTACAACCAGATCCTTGAGTTGATAAGGACGTATTCAGTTATGTCTCCACTGTTAGGTTTCCGAGTCCACCACATAACTCTTCCCCATATGCATCAAAGACAACCTATCTTAGTACTGCTCATGTTACAGACTTTCCTCCGAGACATAAATCCTTACTCGAGTTGGATCTTCCTGCAAACTGTAAACACAAAAAAGAACAATTTGATTTAACCACATACAGCTTTTTGTCGAGCTAATAATGTTGAAGTAGTGCTTAGTTTTAATACGTATATTCATGTAGACCTGGTCTACTATATTACAAGACAAATACTGCAGTGTGTTTATAATGGAATTAGATGTGATGTAATTATTATCTGTATAATGATGGAAATATAATCTGCAAATTAAGGTTTGATCAATTCGGACTTCAAATTACCCACTTTATTCCCGACATATCATTGTAATTTGTGTTTATTCTTTATAGCCAGATCAATGGGTATATTTTCAATGGCAACCCAAGCTTATGTATAATTATATCTAGTTTTTACAAAGGAATGATTGACAATGATATGTTTAGACTTGCGTGGGAAAGATATTTGATTTTTCGCTTCAATGGCTACCGATATGTAACGACTTTGTACACAATTCATGTGCAGATATTCATTACACCTGTTTATTGGCACTTATTTTAGAGATATTTTATTACTACAGCATCGAAGACTTCATGAACTCCTCGTTTGATAATGGTTATAAAATGACGATATAAACGGGGTAATTCGACCTAATTAAATCAGGCATTTTAAATGTGCATATATATGCTTGGTGCGACTTATACACGAGCGGTATTGTACGACCGCATGGTGTCACGTTTTATCAATTTATGACTTATGACATCGTCTTAGTGCGTGCAGCATGGGCTAACTGTGGGCAGCATTGTCTTACTGTGAGCAAAATTGTCCCACTGTGTACAACATATTATAATTGCGTGTAGCATTGTCTGGTGTTGTGCCACATGTTCTCATTGTGTGCATATTGTCTCCCTGTGTGCTGCATCGTCTCACTTCGTGTCCCAACTCTGATTGTGCATGTGCAGCATTATCTCAGTGTGTGCAGCATTGTCTCAGTGTTTGCAACATTGTATCCGGTGCAACATTGTATCCGTTAACTATATCCAACATCATACCACCTTGTGATTGTAACGTGATTCTCAGCCAGCAGCATTAATTATCTTTGTGCACAATGTCTCACTGTTTGAAGCAGTGTACCATTGTGTTCAGCATTGTGCCATTGTGTACAGTTATTGTACAAAGTTTTGCAGTGTTATGCAATTTTGCAACTTTGTGTCGAAAGAGCTTCATTGTGCCACTGTATGAAGTATTGTGGCACTTCATGCAGCTTTGTACCACTTTGTGTGCCGTTGTCTCACTTTACAATTTTTTGTCAATTGTGTAACACGGCGCCACTATGTACAGCACTGTATAACTGTGCAATTTTGCACATTGTTTGCTCTATTTATTGTGCTTTTTTGGTAGTGTTGTGCAAATATTTTAACAAAGTGATTATGTGCAGTATTGCGTGGACCCAAGACAATCGAATGAACCAATCAACTCACCGTTCGGAGAACGTTGGTAGGAACTTTACAGCAGTATTCCCGTACAGATCACAAGTTCATCCCTCTTAAATCAGTAAACCTTGGTCAACGGTTTAAGTTAGAAGTTCGACACTTGCCAAATTAGCCTGATAGTTCCATGCTAAAGACGCCGGTGTGGCAAACCTGGCCGCGTGAACTTTTGTTGCACATTATGCATCTATTTACACAGACATATCGTAAAGTTTGTTGCACATCCAGAATGTATCCAGTAACGGGTATGTGTTGTGATTAAGCCTTAACGCTTCCAGTCGAGCTGACTATAAAGACGCACAATTTGTCCTGATTGTCTAACTTGAAATTGTGGCAAACGCGTACAGTACACAAACAGAAACGTAAAGCTAGTCACAGCTTCCACTTGACGAACAACAGTGATCGAGAGAAACCGGTAGACCACTAAATTGTCAACCTTAACGAGCGTGTTAGCTTTCAACACCAGTACCGCCGGCTTTACGGTTGACTCGTAACCATTCAACAATTACTACTATTAGTAAATATACGTATATCTAATCCATACCTGTTCGTGTTTGTTGTTTGTATTTAGTGTGTTTTACGCTCGTTACCAAGCTTATAGCCCGGATTAAACCAGAGCGGAATTATGTCATATTACCCACTTAAGACAAGCCAGAAGACGTGATTACAGGTATTATATCTTGTATGTACCCTTTAAAGGTTTAATAAATGTTTAACAAGTATGATATTAAGGTCGGCTTATATGTTATGTCAACACTCGGTCGCCTGGCTTGAAGGTAAATAAAAATATGTTAGGAAAACATATTTGACAATTTTTTAATGTTGATTATATTTGACTCTAAACACTCAATATCAGTACCAACACAGTTCCTTTTATATAAAGGAGTTTTTTTCTCTATCGTATTTGTATTATCAAGAAATAACAAATGTGCTTGCCTACACGAGGATTTAAATTCGTAAACCATACATAACACAACGTCTAATCACTCGGGCGCTCTGTACTTCAAACGAACGGGTTCGACTGTCCGGTATATGAGTGATGTGGTTTCGCAGGGGTGGTGCTTACGAGGTTTCCTCTCGGTTTTCCACAGTAGCAGTGGAGCAATGTGAAGTGGACAATCCGTCGTCATATAAGTACAATATCCTCGAGTACGACGTTAACCCCAATCAAACAAACAAACAATCAAACACACGGCTGAATAGATTGTTATCAAGACCTTGCCTTCCCAACTTCCCGAAGTCACGAGTTCTACATCTTCAATGGTCTATAACTGAATATCATGTATCCTTATTTAGAAAACCAGGGTTAGGGTGCTCATAACTGTGTTACAATTTTAATATTTATCTGTGTTTATGTGTTCAATGAGTTCTATCCAATAATATTTTTGGTTTTACCGAACTTTCTGGCACATTTTATATTCAAACCGCTATCTGAAATCGCCGATCAATCATGTTAAAACGGTTCCGTTATTTATTGTCAATCCGCCATTGTTCTCTTTTTCAGAATGTAGATTTAAAATTTTAGCACAAGGGACAGTAACTTGCATGTTGTACAAACGAAATGGGTATGTTTCCCCACAAGGAAATACAAAATTGATTCTTTGTTGATATTAAACCAGAAGTCTACTTAATTTAAATTTGAGCCTCGCATCCAAATCTGATGCAGAACGATCACACAGTTTGGGCTATTTAAACGCTGTAGCGATCTACATAACTCTTTCTAATCATTCCACTGTCTTGCAACACAACAAATGACACGTCATTTCAACGACCTGCTTCCCCTTCGCTCTAGCCGCCGAACATATATTTGTGACTATCCTCGCTTTCCGTGATTTTCTAGCCCTAATAAGATTATAAAAAATTGATCTGTCAACTAAGCGGTTCATGATAGGATTAGGTTAATCCATATGATGTTTTATTTATATCAGCACGCTTTTATATAGGTGTGCTTAATATGAATATCAAGGATTAAGCATCTTATGCATCATGCATGTCTTAACATTAACCCATAAGCCGGTGGTGAGGTCTTCACATGAACCCAATACAGGAGAAGACCACCCAAAAACCATATTCTATAAATACGTAAAACTTTTTGTGTGTAATACAATACATTAATTTCCATTTTCATAATCTTATCGTAACTCTTGGTTATCATTCATTAAAGAGGATCACCAGCACCAGTTGAGTCATCAAATCCTTTGCTGCTAAGTTTTCCTGCACTCTGGATGGTCAGTCAATTTTGAACTATCCAATGATAGATCAGTGAAGTCTGCTGTACACAGGATTTGATGATTCAACTGGTGCCTGTGATCCTTTTTAATGGACGATAACCAGAGTTACGATCAGATTATGAAAATGGAAATTAATTTATTGTATTACACAAAAAAAAACACACCACTAGTCAGGGGTAAAAAATGCGCCTCTTATCTTTTCGTGGCTTTTGCCGATATTTTCAAAGAATGATTATATTAACATCATATATATTTAGAAAGCGGAGGACTTTAACATTGTCATATTATGATTAATTTTATTTTATAATTGCATTCATAAAGAAAAACGTCAAATAATTGTTTAAAATGAACCCTTGTATGTAGCTCTTAATTTGCTCAGACGGTTTAAGATTTTTTTATCCAAACTTGCATATCTTTATAGACAAGTAGTTAAACTAAAATACCGTCAAACGGTTTTTTCTAAAATCAAGTTAGTTTTTGAACAATTGATAAAAATATGTGTAAAAAATAAAAATCAGCCGTTAAAAAAAAATTGCTAAATGTCTTCAAAACGAAAATCAATACAAAAAACTGCATGACCGTTTTTAGATAATGGCTTCAAGATTGTGTGTGCCAAATTTCAAAGACAGTGCAAATAGTTTATGAGAAATAAACGATTTAAATGATAAAAATCAAGAAAAATGAAAGCTGAGAAAACAGCTTAAACGTATGTAAATGATTGAACTCCATATTGCTTTGTGGTAATAGTCAGTAGGTAGTCAATTGAGGTGAGATAATCTCGTTAGTCCCTTCCGCCCTTTTGAAGCCCACATTTTACAATTTAAATGTAAAAAAAATCTAAAATACTGAATGTTTTGGTCAAACTTTGTTAGCAAAATCAAGACTATGAAAAGAAGATTCAAAAAAGGCACAATTTTACCCCTGAGTCCTTAAATGGTGGTGCGTGGCGTAAAATTAACCCATTAACTGATGGTGCGTGTCATAACACGAATCCATTAATTGGTGGTGAGTTTCTTATAATTAACCCATTGACATGGGGTGCGTATCATAACAAGAACTCATTAACTGGTGGTGATTGTCTTAACATGAACCCATTAGCTGGTGATGAGTGTCTTAACATTAACCCATTAGCTGGGGATGGGTGTCTTATAATTAGCCCATTAACTGGCGCTGAGTGTCTTAACATGAACCTTTTAACTGTTGGTGAGTGTCTTAACATAAACACATTAACTGGCGCTGAGTGTCTTAACATGAACCCATTAACCGGCGCTGAGTGTCTTAACATGAACCCATAAACTGGTGGTGATTGTCTTAACATGAACTTAACTGGTGGTGATTGTCTTAACATAAACTCATTAACTGGTGGTGCGCGTCTTATAATTAACCCATTAACTGGTGGTGAGTGTCTTATAATTAACCCATTAACTGGTGATGCGTGTCATAACATGAACCCAATAACTGGTGGTGAGTGTCTTAACATGAACCCATTACCTGGTGGCGCGTGTCTTATAATTAACCCATTAACTGGGCGTGTGTGTCTTATAATTAACCAATTAACTGGTTGTGTGTGGCGTACAATTTATCAATTACCTAGAGGTGCGTGTCTTATAATTAACTCAATAACTGGTGGTGAGTGTCTTTAAATTCATATATAAACTGGTGGTAATGATAGTTTTCTGATAAGTTTGTTTGTTTAAGTGCAGTAACTTTGTATTCTATGATGGTTCACTTATAAATAAAAATCAATCCCACGATCGCCGCAGCCACAGCTAGTGACTCGCTAAGATGCCTTACGGTCGACATGCGGACTAAACCCGTGGACGGTTCTTCGAAGTTACCTGATAGGAAAAGAGTTTTGCCTTCACCACTACGGTCTTCGGCCTAATGTTTCTCTTGTTTATTTTAATCGGTCTTGTTGCAACGGTTAAGACATTATACTATGCATTCTAAAACTGTAAATTTCAAGGGTCAAAATGTGTAAGACGAGAATTTCACATTTTAACCTGATTCAATTCGCGAAGAAAACGTGACAAAAATCTAATTGAACTATTGTAGAAACCAGCAGCCAATCAGAAAGTCGTTTACAAATCACGTCAGTCGACAACAAACAAGCGTCACGCTTCTGTCAATTAACCCTTCTGTGACGATGACAGGGCTCGTTAATGGGTTGGTTGGTTGTTTGGTTTGCGCATGCAGCCTCACGGGGCTATTCGCGCCCTCGTTAATTGGGCTAAGCTAATGTGTGTATAACCTAATTGTCATCTTGTGCTCAGGGGGGGGGGGGGGGGGGGGGG
>JARFOD010017196.1:0-11138 GCA_031763545.1 Mopalia muscosa
ATCTTGTCTTTATGTGTTGCCATTGGCATCAAGGGTGGTTTCTTCACCCATTCCGCCGTCATTCAGCTATGTAAGTGAAATAAATTTAAGTGAGACGTTACACCCCAATCACAAGAACAAACAAATCTGGCTGGTGTTCCAAGTTGCAGGTGTTCATTTATTCCCTGGCGTATTTGTAACATGCAAGGTTCTGTACACATTTACTCACCTGGCGAACCGCAGGTAACATTTAACACAGAGCAATCACTGAAAAGAAAACAATTAACACATTTTGTATTTATAATAAATCGGATAACAGTCAAGGAAAAAACTTTTAAATGATATTTAAAAAGACCACCTTGTTTCAAAGCCATCTATCTTTATTGATATGTCTTTTCATTTCCATATTTATATAATATATTTCTCTTTACATTTCACTATCTTTTCATTGTAATGTCTTTAATAAAGTTTGGTCGTTACCAGGCTACTTATAAACAGGCCAACGAAAATGAGTTTTAGTATTGAAAAATCATTCTAAGGCACCATAAAATGTAAAGGGTTTTATTCTGCTGGAAAATTATTTTTCCTTCAGGGCTAAATTAGGGGAGAATGAATAGGTTTTAACCCCAAATAATGATCAAGGCCAGAGGGATAGTGATTTATGCAGCTTACAGACAAAAGTAAATGCATAAACATCACTTAACCTTAACATTTTGTAGTAAATATTTGTGATAAAACAACACAATTACCTTGAAGATGATAGGTAACCAAGCAAACTGGTTAAAAAGACCTTCCACGCCAGGCCATTTCTGGATACAGTTGATGCACCCATTGGTTTGCTGGAATCAAATGTAAACGATGCAGAGTGAAGATACTCAAATAGTTATAATCGAGACAAATGATGCATACAGTATTCCAATATGAGGCTACAATATGGGCCATTGATCCTGGCTGTATAGACCATAATGGAACACCTGCCCACATGCTGCACCCCCCCCCCCCCCATCCCCCCATCCCACCATCCACACCTCCTCACTCCATTTGTGATACCAAAAGATTCTTATTGTCTTTTTGTAAGTGTCGCAACACCAAACTAAAACATTGTGTTTAACAGGTATTGTGTTCAGAAGTTTAATTAAGCCTGGATTTAGCCACTGACCTTTTAAATTATCAACACTGACCTTAAACAATATCAGGCCAACAAGGTATATTAAAATCGCCAGGTGAAAACAGTACACTAAGTTGAATACAGGGACCATTGTGAAAAAAAAGTTTCTAATTTGGTAGGATCACATAATGAACTTTATAAAGAACGATATAGTTACAAGCAAATAAACAAAGAAAATCAAGGTTAGAACAGAACAAATAAAATCATAACATTTTAATCTTATCACTAAAACTCACGTCAAGCTATTTAATCTGCAGACAATGTTCGCAACTTCATCCACGTCCTCTTCAGAAACACATACTGGTCTCCAAGAGTTATCCCGAAGTACCTCTGCAGTATTATCTCCACTGACACGAACTGAAATAGTTAGATTGGTCTGATATATACAATGAACAAAACTAATGACAAATTTGCAAGACTCCTTAATATGTTCTCTATATTAACTGTAGTTGTACACTATTGCTATGTCCAAATCGGTCCCGCTATACATGTTTAGAATGTTTCCTTTTTATGCATATTATACACTCACTTACAGTATACTATAAACTGCAGCGGTATAGTAAACATGTACTATCATATACCATCAACTGTTCACTTTATAGTGAACTTGTATCACATATACCATCAACTGCAACAGTATGGTAAACATTTATTATCATATACCATCAACTACAACGATATAGTAAACATGTATTACCATATACCATCAACTGCACCGGTATGGTGAATATGTATTATCATATACTTAACCAGTCTTTTGACATAATTACAAATATACTCACCGCATCGCAACTCGTCAGAGCCATCCTGGCACTGGTATTCTCCGTCACATCTCTGAGATAGGTCAATACATTGGTTACTGTAACAGGCGAATTGATCTGATCCACAACCGTCACCTGAAGCAATACAACCACAATTTGGTTGTTTAATATATAAAAAAGACAGTACAGCACTACGATGACAACCAATAGTTGTAAAATCCCGTTGAATCACCAATTTATTAAATTTGTAAAACTTGGAATACTTAGTTGTGAAGAATCAATGGATTACCCGGTCTTGCACATAATGGTTTGAATTTATGATTGTGAAGCAACAGCGGATTAACCAGTGAAGTAACGGGTGTCTTGTGCCTGGTGATTTGAAGGTTTGGTAAATAGTTTGGAATATAGTTACGGTGAGTTACCTGCTGAGATGCCAGGAGTTCTGTGTCAGATAATAGCAAGGTGAAGTAAGGTGACTTGTGTCACATGGTTAAAATGTTTGGTAAGGTGTATAGGAACAACGGGTTACCTAATGAGATGCTGGGTGTCATGTGCCTAATGTATTGAAGTTATGATAAGGTGTAGAGTAGCACCAAGTTATCTGGGGAAGGATGTGTGGTTTGCTTGATCGTTTGAAGTTTAGATAGGGTGTATAGTAACGTCGAGTTACGCAATGAAATGCCTGGTGCCTGGTGTCCGCTTGTTTGAAGGTTTGGACAGATTTGAAGTAGCGGAGAGTTACCAAGGGGTTGGGTGTCTTGTGCCAGCTTGTTTGAAGGTTTGGACAGATGTGTAGTAGTGGAGAGTTACCAAGTGAGAAGTCAGGTGTCTTGTGACCGCTTGTTTGAAGGTTTGGACAGATGCATAGTACCGGAGAGTTACCAAGTGAGGAGTCCGGTGTCTTGTGCCCGCTTGTTTGAAGGTTTGGACAAATGTGTAGTAGTGGAGAGTTACCAAGTCAGGAGATGTGTGTCTTGTGACCGCTCGTTTGAAGGTTTGGACAGATTTAAAGTAGCGGTGACTTTACAAGTGAGGAATCGGGGGTCTTGTGCCTGCTTGTTTGAAGGTTTGGACAGATGTGAAGTAGTGGAGAGTTATCAAGTGAGGAGTCGGGTGTCTTGTGCCGGCTTGTTTGAAAGTTTGGACAGATATGAAGTAGCGGAGAGTCACCAAGTGAGGAATCAGATGTCTTGTGCCGGCTTGTTTGAAGGTTTGGACAGATGTGTACAGTAGTAGGTTTGAAAGATTGATCAATGAGTTACCGGATGTCTTGTAAATGGCGGATTTACTTTGTTTATATTAGGATCTTGCACTTGCAAAACATTGGCTGCTTTAGGAAAAACCATTCAGAAATCACACGTTGATTATATTTGTGACAGAGGCAGACTGAATAGTTTGTTTTACCCATGTTTTTGATTAAGTGTATGTCAAAATACAAAATAAATAATCTACAATACTGTCAAGTGACAAGGATACTCGTAGTTTTTAATCATGAGAAGTACAATGCCATGAATGAGTTATTTTACCCCAGTTGAAATGTCCAGTGGTTTGAATCATAGTTTATAAGTACTGGTAATTCAGCCAGATATGGCAGTAAGTGATATATCTTAGGTTTCATCCTTGACACCAAGTTAATAAAGTAAGTTACAAAAAACAACATATTGCTACTTTATTTACATACTGTATTATTTGAATAAATGTTTATTGCAGAATAAAGTTTGATCGAAAATTCAAATTTGGTACTGATATCTATTGAAACGAACCAATGAATTAGTTTTAAAATGTTGCCATTTTATATCTTAACATTTCTATATCCACTGTTAAAATTATGCTGTATTCCTATAAATACAGACTTGGAGAACATATCCCATGCTTACTTCGTACTAGCTGTTGTTTTTTTTTACTAGAAAATAAATATGATGTAATTTTAATATTTCATCTCTATGTATGTTGATTCACCCTTATTTGAATCCATGTGAATTGATTTATAATGTGATGTTTTACACGCCTTAGTTAAAGGTATTTCACTTATATGACGGCAGTATTTTCCTACAACTATTGACACTAGTACAGCCAATGAATGTGAAGTGTTTTGATCTTTCTGAAAAGTTAACTTCCATCGAGTGCTAAGTAAAGACTGTGTCGTTAGTTTTCAAGCAAAGTGCCCCTCGCCAGAGGGCCGAATCCAAGTATTAATTAAATTATAATCTCGCTATAGACATATCTCAATTGCCATACCACAGTTTTGCTCATCCTCAGCATCCGGGCAATCCGGGTCTCCATCACATAGATAATCACGTGGAATGCACATCTTCTGGTCAGAACATAGAATCTCAGTATCGAGGCATTCTGGAGAAGAGATACGGATTGTGTGTGTTAGAGTGGGTCGGAGCGCAGGTGCGCAGTAGTATTAATAAAATAACATGAAACATGGACTAATAATAAATGCTGAATTTGTTTTGCAGAAAATCTTTAAATATCTTACTTATTGTTTTCTTTACAGATATCATGCACACTCACAATAGTGTTGTTCTAAAATATAGATAGGAAGTATCAAAATAGGGTTGAGGACTGTCTAGACACACTGCTAATCTTTTCCAAAAGTTATACATCTATTAATTTGTGGAAGAAACCAAGCAACAACATAGTTTTTATCAATAGAGTTCGAATCCTAGGGGAGGCAAACTTATTTTCTTTCTCAACATTAAAGTTCAAGAGAGATTATCTGTATAACAGAGCATGTCCAACATACCAGTGAAGCAGGTCACCCCGACATCCTCATAATGCGTACAATCATGGACACCAAAATAATGGTTGCAATCGAGGAAAGATCTGGTGTTGTTACATTCGAACTTATCAACCCATATCTGACCAATACCCGGTTCTATGTTGGATAAAATTGTTCCATTCCTGAGAATAAAAAGTGACGAAATAACCGGTGAGAAAAACATCTTTGGGATACGATGACTTATTTAATATATAAAAATAGACCGATTGGTCACTGTTGTATAGTGATATTCGCTTAATCACCAAAAAATTTGCCGTCGTCCTCTGGCAAATTGCAACTGTATAAATACACTGGAAGTTTACACTTATGTCATACAGCTGCCAGCCAATTCAATTCGTTTTTAAAATTACCAACAAATTTACCCATATCCTAAAATATTTGTTTCTGTTTTATTTTGACCCATAGATTACATATTGTTTAATAGCAGCGGGATATTCGACAACTGTGGCGAAGAAGAGAGTTCGCGCCGTGACTTCCTAGGAAGAAACGTGATGAAGCGGTTGAATCCCGAAGCTGCTATCCGCGTTGAAAAGCCACATGGTACTTGATGGCTACAAAATGCAGCCGCTCTTGCATACACCCTAATCCAATACGCCATGTGGAGTCCAGTAACACATACTCACCAATCCAATAATCCTTTTAAACCATCCATTTTAATCTCGATAATATTCTGACACGTGAGACGAACAATGGCATTTCATTGGATGACATTTTTTCATGTATAATAACAAACAGTTATCTCTATTATATGGTGGTGGTATATTTGTTTAATACTTTTTCTGGACAACTCCTGACTATGTCTGAGTTAAATCATGGAGGTTAAGCAGTTGGAGTAACATCTCCGGAACAAGCGACTGTGCTAGACTATCCCGCTGTTCTATTGAAAGCTGAATAGATTTGACTGGCTCAGCTACTGCTTTGATGTTCACTCGTCAGTTCCGACAGAAAAGAATCACAAGATATATATTCTTAGATTTGTCAGTGTAAGGGCAACACCCTACATGCGCATAACGAATGCACAAAAGGGCGTTGATTTGTTCCATGGGCATTCACACAATTCGTAATCTGTACCTTACACACTATCAGAAAGTTAGTTACTCACATGAAAGGGAATAAAAGTTTTTTAATTATAAGGATTTAAAAATATTATTTTGTATAAGAAGTTTTACAGGTTTTGTCAGTTTACACACATTTGCACATCAGAAGGATTTCCAAAAAGGTGCATATTGTTTCATATTTGAATGATCTATTATATGGTATAGGCTAATTGAGCGACGGTGACAAGGTTTAAGTAACATCCGCTATTTAAAAACGGAAAATTGACCTATTTAATTAACATGGGAAAATCAGCTAAAATCTTAAAATTCAGCATTTTAAAGTTGCAATTGGAATAACTTCCCCATAATGGAGGGACTCTATCCCTACACCATAAAGCAAATTGAACTGTGTTCGTTAAAGCATTATATCTCTCTTCCTCGATGGTTAAACCAGTCCAGAAATACACAAGTTATAAAAAGCAGTTGTCTTGTGTTTCCTTTGATTGCTACTAATGTTTGCTAATTGTAAAAATATACACTTTCTACCCCTGGAGATAATTGAAACAGGATTAGAGCCAGCCTAGTCAGTATGAAAATGATTATTTTCAATTGTTTTGCTTGTTCACGCTAACTGTTATGTTGTTAAGAGTTTATCACCTAATCAAACATCACAACGGGATTTTAAGGGCCTGGACCATTAAGCGAGTAACAACCAGTCAATTTATATGTGCGCTGGGGTAAATCAAGCCATTGAGCACAATTCGTATTCAGTCGTCCGTGACGAATCCAACAGTGAGGCGTCTGTCGGAACTGATGATGGTACACTTTGAAGTGGATGAGTTATTACTCCTTCTGCTTTACCTCAATTGTTGAATACACTAGAAAACGCTGGAGGAAAGGCCGTACTAACAACCGCCGCAAATGTCAGAGCCAAATCTCTCATATTTGCGATACTGAAACACGAAACGATAGGCCGGCACGCTGAACACTGACCTACGGCCGCTGGCCTAGGTCACTGTAAATTTGTGCACAAACGCTGACGCCAAAAATCGTAGGTAACAATCCTTGCTGTCTTGCTTGGCAAATAAAGAACACAAAAAAGCAAAACAATGACCATTTCAGAGTCATCCGTCGGTTCCCTCCACTGAATGTCCGTTTCTTTGTTCGTTCATTCAATTGTTCCATTGTCCGTTCGTTCCTTCGCCCTACAAGCATAAAATAAGGCAGGCTTACCTAAATCCCAAATCATTGCATATCCTGATTGCCGTATCAAGAGTTACGGAGTCATCACATACAGTCCCCCATTCCCCATCATAGAAAACCTCAACTCTCCCTGAACTGCTGTCCTCTCCAGATAACTTGAGTTTAGCTCTTGGTTCTGCAAAAAGATGATAAAACCGTTAGCTACAACTGTAGTTAAATAAAACTATCCAGTTACTGTAATATCATGCAGTAAGTTTATTTATACTTAAAGGGTATTATTTCACTGAAATCAAGGCGTGTCAGCCCAAAGGATGAAGAAAACCACCCCTAAGGACACTGTTAACAAACAAGGGCAAGACAAGAGAAAAAGAGGAAAATCACAGGACGAAATTTTCATAAACAGACCGCCTTCGTGTTGACCTTTACCAATTGTATAAGCCCTGAAAAGCTTACCCGATGACGTTGTAGTGTAAGATATATTAAAGCAAAGTAAACAACGTATTTATTCCGCCGGACAGGTTTTTCATTTTCTTTTATAATTCTTTTGTTGAATGTGGCCAGGATGCGCCGATTTTATTTTACATTGATCGGGTGTGGCAGAGAACAGAATCCAGTGAACCGAACAGACCTCCCAGTGAGCGATTACTTCATCAAACCCTTCCATAGGCATTACTTTCTCCATATAGTATAATTTAACATCAGCAATAGGAAAAACTGGTAAAATGTGTGTCGACAAAAACGACAACGAAGGCTATGCATTCTAGATTAAGGCGCATTCTCACGGCACGATTTGTAGTTACCACTAATGGGGATTCCCCATTTTTGTGGCATCTTGACTGGACGATAAAAAAGTATGAAACAGTCAACCAATCAAAACTCTGCAAATAAGTGAATTTCCCCCCAAATCGCACCACGAGAATGCACTTTTGAATATGACAGTAGCGAGTCAAAAATTACCGGCGGTCGTTAGTTTGAACCAAGCAACACCAGGTAAACGATCGGGAACAGAAATTTAAGTATATTTTGCTTCTTCTTAAAATGTAGGTTGTCTTGAACTATAAATCATATGTCTCTGGGAATTGTCACTCTTGCCCTAAATTGTGTGTGTTATGTGTTTACACGCATGTCTGTGAGCTGTGAGCTAAGAACTTTTGGTGTTGAATTGTGTGTATACAATGGTCTACCAACTAATACATTTATATACGACAGTGTGGCCAATTAAATCCCATCATGTTTGACTGACTAGGTACTACATCAAATTACAATGTTGATGACACTATTGAGTATTTTAACGTTATGCTTGATTTTGTTTTTTCGGACCATACACGACTATTTCTAGAGAATGACTGTGTTGCCGCTGGGATAGGTCTCGATGTTTTTTTTTTCCAATGATGCATTTCTAGAAATGCAAGTCTACCTGGGAACGACATTCTTGACAACCAAAATACGATATATAACACATGAGCCCTATAGACCCATTACTGTTGCCAGTGTTATTTGTAAAGTGTTTGAAATTACACTGCATAAATGTGACTCTTTCTGAGAAGGACTTTTAAATTTGCGTTTTCATCAGTGAATTTGTCTTCTTAAAGGCGCGGTGAATTTCGTCGAAACAACCTTTTATTATTATTGTTATCTGTTATGCTAGTAAGGTTATTGTTAGCGTCAATAATTGGACAGTGTTAGTTCATTTATCGCAACTTACTGCTCGGTTTTGTCAAATAAGTTAAAGTTTCGTGCTATGTCCCAAAGTATGCTGTCAACTAGTGTCATTTTATATCATCTTTTTCGTAAGTCAGAAATAGAGTCAGACAAGGGGGCATACTGCCACCATCATTTTAAAAAAAATATAAATGGCGCGATGTAAGTGTGGTATAGGGTGCAATAATGCAAATCCATGGATGTGCAAATCAGCTAATGTGTGTTAATAATATATTCCTTTTGACCTCTCTCCTCAAGTGGATCTTTATGTGGTGGCTGAAATAGTATCACTCTTATAAAAAATCCACAATCGTTTGACATTTGTCAGACAACCTAATTAACATTAGAATTACACTGTACAAAAAAAGTACAAATCCTATATCAAATAAACAGTGTTGATCCATCGATCATCTAATTGGCGAATATTAATGCCAATTATTTGGAGAATGCTTTCTGTAATTCAGTTGAATTAAATAATTCCTTAACTATTTTAGATTAATATTTTAATAATTGTAATAGTATTTTTTAACAAATTAAAAAGTATAATGAACAGAAAAGTCATTTATGCTTTTTTTTGCAATAATGTAAGCTGTTTCAGACTAGAAATCCAACATACACATGTATGAAAATTGTCATGCTTTGTCTGATTTTATAATTTAAGCTTATTTAATCTAAAAAAGAACCACAATAAATAGTAAATTATATTTTGCCGCATTTTAACTTTTGTTGACACAGCGGTCCAGAGGAGAGGAGAATGTGTGGCGCCAGAACCTGTACCTTCAAGATCAATCTGCCAGCGAGGCTGTAAATTATCTCCTGGTCAAAGGTCTATATAGCGGGCTGTGAAACACTTAATTGCATGTAGAGAGGAACGTTTTGTGAGCCATTACCTTGGTTATGTATGCATGTCAAGCCTGCAAACTCCTTACAGCCATTCCGGAACCCAGTCGTGTAACCACACTCATGTAAGGAAGTTTCATTGCCAGTGCAGTTATATTTTCCGTAGGCATATTGGCGAATAGGAACATCAATTGGCTCCTTCCATGTAAATGTTGACGCAATTCCTCTGGATAAATACAAATTAAAAATAATTATTATTGTCAAGATTACTGTTATTTAAATATAGCGATCATATAAGTTAGATGTAGGATGTATAATCATAACATTTGTATTGGTATCCCAGTTATTATAAGCCATTGAATTAATAGCAAATTGTTCCCTTTGTGTTTTATGGCAATATGGAGAGCCAAGCTAACAATTAATTTGGTTTGAAACTCTCGATGAAAATTTCGACAACGATAATTATTAATCGAAATAGACAAAAATACTAGATAGTGTACTGATACAAATTAGTCAATTTAGATAACTGAATTCTAGATATTGATAAATTGCCCATTTGGGCATAGAAAAACTTGGTGACAAATAGTTGCAACAGCTAAACCAAATAATAAAACTCGTAAGAAGAGCTGTGTTCTGATTACTATTAAGTTTGAAATAGAACCCATTATTATCTTTTTACCTGTATCCTAGCGTTTTACAGGCAACATTAGCGATTCTCTGATCCAAATCGTTTACACAGTATGCAGACCAGTACTTGTGATGTGAAACATGCGTTTCTAACCGCCCTTCCCAAGGACGACTGTGTGCTGACAAACGTACAAGGTATTTGACGTTTGCATTTTCTTAAAAAGTAAATAAAAACATTTTTCCAATATGAAATAGTGGTATTGTAGAGTAACCAAAGTCTCGGAAATATAAGGTATATGAACATGATGGCCGTCATATGTATGTCAAAATGTCAGTCACTGTGTACAGCTTAAAGTTTATAGCCTAATATATTTATTTGTTTTTTCATTTTTCTGTACAAATTAAATTTACAAATTGTGTAAGCCTATATACTAGCATAAATCGGAATCAATAAAGAAACCTAAGCTGCATTGCTGGTATGTTTTGTCTCACATACCAGACGTACATGCATGCTTACCAAAGTGAAACTGATTAATAAAAAATCATAATTAAGGTCTAAAACACAGTCTGACAAATTTGGCCAACCAAACATAATGGGCCATAAATGCCTAAAATGTATGGTAGGCCTATATCGATTGTACAAATATAATTTGTTGGTGAACCGACAAAAAGCAGTGTTTCTGATATAATTTTGGCGGACTTGCCAGCTCTTGACATAGAATTGTAATCTGCCAAATCACACAGTGAAAAAAGCATATCTATACATATCAACCTGTTATTTGTTCTTTCAAAAAGGGGAAATAATTTGTAAATAGGGCTGTAAATGAATGTCTTTCTGAAGGGTGTTTCACTTATATGACGTCATTCTAACAACTACTTACTCTGCCTTTGGCCACACGGCAGAAGTGATCTATAGCCTTTCATCGGGAGACTGTAATGTGTGATGTAGTCGAATAGACACGTAACTCATCAAGGACAACTAGTCTAAAATGTGAAGCAAGTTACCCCATGTTGTCAATCAGTTACGAGAATGG
>JARFOD010017207.1:10008-24719 GCA_031763545.1 Mopalia muscosa
ACTATTGCGCTCCACCCCCCCCCCCCCCCCTTAACTCATTTGATATGTATATTGACCTATATCTGTAGGCCTTAAGGAAGGCTTTTATTAAAAAACATTTACGTATAAGATATTTTACAATGTTACCTATCAATATAACAAATGAAATTCTGTTTTTTTGTGGGGTGGAGGGATTAGTGATTAACTTTTGTCAGCTGATGTAGTTATTAATGGTATTGAAAAAGTATGCACTGTTTCTCATGTGTTTGTTGTCTGTGACACCGTCTCTCTTTAATAATTCAGTAGAATAAAGTTTAAGATGCCCATCTGTGAGATTTTGTTTTAGATAGTTTACCATGCAAACCTTGCATCCGTTTGTGATTTCGCTTTACATGATGAAAATTGCCATCAATTACTGCCCTTTGAACAATATGACCTTTTGACTTTTTAATTTTTGTAACAGGCTGCTATTGAGAGACGATGGAATCGCAAGTTAGTAGAGAGAGGTACAAAAAAATACGAGGCAGGTTTAGAAGAGGAATTAGCAGAGGAGGCAATAGTGGACGAAACAGACAGCCGACCAAGTGGCTGCACCAGGTGAGTCTATGCTTAACTCCTAGACATTACTTAATATATCTTTTAATTGTGGCACAGTTTATCTAATTAGGGTTTTATATCTCATGTTAAGAAATCGTTCTCAGATAATAGTAAAGGTACACTTCTTGCAATTTTCTCCTGTTGATATCACTTCATGTTTTATACTTTGTGAATTCCCTATATAAATAAAAGCACAACAATTTTGTTTATTTTTTGCAGATGTCGAGAACGAGGTCGCGAACTTCTTCACAGTAAACATGTTCTTCGGCTCAATGTTGCTCTTTGTATCATTGATTGCATAATGGTCATGGTTGAGCTACTTCTGGACAACACAGCTGTCCGGCGTATGTTTTTTTTTCCTTATTACCCTTTAATTGCTTAACGAGATGACTTTCTATTTATCCCCCAAAAAGTTTATATTTAACTGTTTCTCCCGATACACGATGACTAAGAGACATGACATGGGCTCTTTCCATGAGTTTTATAATGTTTTATTTATGGAGTACCCCTTGTAGTTTTACTACTATATATTTCTTATATATACAATGATTTGATGCACACATAGGCCTATATTTTGATTTTGTACAAACAAATTGAGATATGTACACAATGTAGCATAAGTTGAGACTATTCAAAACTCGTAAGATACAACTTATAGCGTTACTATACTGTAGCTTTCTATAAAACTTAACACCCTAATCCTGCATTATATAGTTCAGCAGAGAAACTACTTTGTTCCTACTTTGTACACACACTATTCGTTTCATTCCCAGTCGATATTGTGGCAAGGTATGGTTTCCAAGGGGAAAACTGTGTCCAGACAAACGATACTACGAACACTCGCCATAAACGTGCTGCCGCATCCGATGGGGGCGAAGGAGTTGCATACGGAAGCCATTCTCCTTACGCCAAAATAGCGCATTACTGTCATTACGTCAGTGTTGCTATCCTTATCCTGTTGACAATTGAGGTGAGAAAAAAGATGAGTTACCTCCCTCTTGTACTGCTGGTCTATCCAATAGATTAAATAGACCTACAAATGCTTTGTCGAAGAGTTGTCATTATGTTATATGCTTATCACTTTGATTTCAAGTCGTTTTTACGACTGTGGCTGTTGATTTAAGCAATTGGCTGCTGCATAAGCAGTATACCCAGTATATGTACCTTTATACTGTGGTATAGTGCTCAATCAGCATTTGCTGTTGATTATATCGTTTATATGATATAGCTTCTCTCATGTACGTTGTCATGTGCTATCTATTTGCTCCCGAGCTTTCATGTTAACGAGACTAACGTTGATTCTACCTGCCCCCTATAGTAAGACAGTCGTACGAATCAATATAATCGAAATGAAGTGGAAATTCACCACTGGAGCCGTTCATTATTTAAGTTTACTTTTTTCAAAATTCATAACCTATCCGACCACACTGACTGGTCCCTCCAAAATTAACCTAGGATGCTGCTTTACTGAAATATTGCCGTCAAATAGTTAAACATCCTTAAGCACAATCCATCAATCTACTGAAGCATTAGCAGGGTGTTTAATTTCCTTTTAAATTCTTTTATAAATACATACAGACAAAGGTTGCCACTGAATAATTTTTGTGCCTAAAAATAACGAAAATAAGGGTTGTCACTGTATAAGCTAATATGGGTTTATGTTTGCAAAACAACCAGAGTTTCCGTAAAATGCTTGGTGTTGAAGTCTTTTTATCCAAAAAAAAAGGTATTTTCTTAATGACCTTGCAGCACAGATATGTATCTTGCTACACCTGTAGTACGGTGCCAATTCCGATGCTTAACCAATGTAACGGTAGAGTACGAGCAAATCCGATTATTCAAGACAAGCATTCATTTCACAATAGCCTATTTTTTATTAGCAAAACTACGAATCTGAGAGGGAATTGATTTTCTGTTTTAATAAACGATAGTGATATTTGTTCAAAGACGAAAAAATCTAGTTGGATCATATTTTTCTCAGGGGATGCTTTTCTCCCCATCCTGTATGAATTTCGCCTAAAAGGTCTACCCTTATTGAAACGGATTATAATGATATTCACCACTCGGAAGTCCTCAAATCTACTGTGCACATCATCTCGGACATAATGCAATCGTAGCCAGCTTGATAGGAATTGTGTTTGGTAGTGCTAAATACTTTATTCCACGAGAACCCCTGCATAACGACAAATATCACTCGGGTCTAGGAATTAAGTAAACTCAGGTATCAGAGAAGCCTAATTTTTATATTGAAAGACGACAGTGATATTTGTGATAACGCATGGACTTGAGTTGGATAATATTTTCCTAAACTAAGCTTCTTTTTTGGCACTGTTGGTGTGAATTTCGTGTAAACATCTAGACATTTCAATTCACGTCGGATGCGCCAGTAGTCTTTAGTATGAACTGGGGCTCGATTCACAAACCGATCATAGCTTGCTTTGAACGAAACTATCAAAGCAACACATTGTCTTTAATATTGGTCATCATGCTATTTATGTTAATCATAGGCTAAGATCTTTTGTGAAATGGGCCCCTTGGCTGGAATGTTCCGGTTCAGAACGTAAAGTAGGCTTTATTTCTAAACGTCACAGCAAGAATTTTGGTTGCGTTGTGAAGTCCTACAACAATGGTATAAAGTAAATACACTTTAACGTTGTTATTTGACGTTCTTCTGGTACAGCAATGTATAACCTTAAATCCCTCTGTTAAATATCAAGACTTATACACGAAAACCTTGTCCATATACACTGTGTTTAGCTGGTAATCTTCTGTTTTCGCTAGGCAGTGTGCCTGTTATTTACATTATAATGCAACTTGAAATGCATTTTCCTCAAAATCAACAAATAAAAGGAAATTAAAGAAAATTGTGTACTTGCCTGGGGGTTTTAACACATTATCATTTCAATGGCTTT
This sequence comes from Mopalia muscosa, assembly GCA_031763545.1. Taxonomy (NCBI): domain Eukaryota; kingdom Metazoa; phylum Mollusca; class Polyplacophora; order Chitonida; family Mopaliidae; genus Mopalia; species Mopalia muscosa. Next base: position 13,497 of record JARFOD010017207.1, read on the forward strand.
GTTATCGGTTCTGTTTCTTTCGTTAGAATTGTGTGATTGTGTCAGTGGGATTATATTTCTATTATATATATGAAAGTAACAAGTTCAACAAATAAATAACTTATAATTTAAATAAAATCTTGCTGAAAGATACACATATTTTTATTCCAGACACTGATCAGACTTTTCTGCTTTGGCAAGAGATTTTTTCGCAGTAAACTTGAGGTAAGTCTTGATATTTGTCGTGCAACATTTCCACCTGAGATTATCAGCTCTTTCTGGTAGAATTAACACCATTCGAGTGTCGTTGTTTTATAGCAACGGCAAATACGCTCTTTCGGATATTCGACTCCTGTGGCTTATAAAACTATCAGAAAACATCCACCTACCTTTCTCTTCGCTGCATAATTGTTCGTAAGACAACTGTTGTTTTCGCACATGCAATCTCAGAAAAAATTGCCTCTGATCGACGAACCCTTTCGGGTTCTTCAGGCATGGCTCTGGTGGAACCTCTTATATTCTGTATGGAACCCTCAAAGCACCTGTTCCAAGTATTTGTACCTTTCTTTTTATATCAAAGAACCTTTTCGTCGCCATGGTTCCATATAGAACCATCTTCTTTTCTAAAGAACTTTCAATTAGCCCCATGAGGAAGCGGGTGGGCCATGGCCCTGCAGAATACTCCCTCGGCTCCCTTGGTCGATCGTAAGAGGTGAGAAAAGAGGTTGCTTTCTGTTGCCCTGGTGTCCGCAGAGCTAAAGAGTAATGGGAAGCAGATTTGTTTGTGATATTCTATGTTTTTGTCCGTCCTCATATAAGTGAAATACCCTTGAGTACGACGTTAAACACCAATCTAACAAAACAAAACAAAATCAAAGAACCATTATTTCTAAGAGTGTATATGGGGCTTGTAAAAAGTTCGATAAATAATTCTCACGTCAGAATGCAATGGAAACACAAATAAAATCATTTGAACAAATAATGATAATTATTGCAATACCCCCTTTTTTAGGTGTTCGATGCCTTTATTGTAATAGCATCTCTTGTTGCCGATTGTATTTTACTGGAGGGAGTAACGAGTAAACCACCACTGGAGAGCGGTGCCATTGTGAATGTGCTCTTACCATGGAGAATTATCAGGGTTGTAAACAGTAAGTCAAACATCCCTGTCACGTATAACATGTTCATATTAACTTGATCTTAATGTACAAATAAATCTCAAACACATTATGTAAATAAACTAACATAGTTAACATCTCACTGAAAGTCCTGTTATTAAATAGCGCTTCCTGTTTTCCAGTGACACATTGGCCAAATCTTAAGCGATAGTAGGTATATGACAGGAACAGCAACAGTCTTTGAATTGTACATAATTGCAATAAATAACTGAATCTTACTTTATTTTTGAAAGAATACTAGGGATCAGGAAAAGCTAAATCACATTTATCTTTTTAACTGTTTGACCATTACCACCAGAAATAATGAATAGCTGAATCACATTTATTTTTTAAATGTTTGACGATGGCCACCAGAGATCATGAATAGCTGAACCACATTTATATTTTGAAATGCTTGCCATTGCCATCAGAGATCATGAATAGCTGAATCACATTTATCTTTTGAAAGGTTCAACATTTGCCACCAGAGATCATGAACAGCTGAATCACATTTATCTTTTAAATGTTTGACCATTGCCACCAGAGATCATCAATAGCTGCATCACATTTATCTTTTAAATGTTTGACCATTGCCACCAGAAATCATGAATAGCTGAATCACATTTATCTTTTAAATGTTTGACCATTGTCACCAGATATCATGAATAGCTGAATCACATTTATCTTTTGAAATGTTTGACCATTGCCACCAGAGATCATGAATAGCTGAATCACATTTATCTTATGAAATGTTTGACCATTGTTCACCAGAGTTCATGAACAGCTGAATCGCATTTATTTTTTTAAATGTTCAACTATTGCCACTTGGGAGATCATGAAAAGCTAAATCGCATTTACCTTTTAAAAGGGTGTATTATTCCCACCAGGAATAATAAATAAGTGAATCTTATTGTTATTATCATTTTCATTATTGCAACTTTCATTTCAGACTCTTTAAGTCCAATGAAAAGGCACATATTAGTATGCAGATTGACACACATTAGAAATAAATAAATAAATAATAAACGTACAGTAAATATTATGTGGAGAAGGCACCACATGACAATATAGAACAATGCAAGCTTTTTAGCATACAAACTGTGATGCAAAAAATCATATACCCGAGAAACAAGGTACAGATCTGACGGTCTTACTGAAAAGATTTTCACACCAGAGCGTGAAATGACGTAACATTGTAACAGGTGAATAGCTAACACTGCATCTTCATGAGAGGTTCATAAGCAATAAATTTTTTACAAAAAAAAAAAAAACGTTTTCTTCGTAGTAGGTGAGAAGTTCTTAAATTTGCGCAAAAGCATATTGGCTCTGATACAAAAGCTTTCTTTTTGTATTTCTAGGTTATAATTATCTGACAAATAGTGCGTGATAGTATGTCCGAGTTAAATATATGAGCCAACATTTTTACCAGTTCCCCACATATCATACTGTATGCGGGTTAACATCGTTTACATCTTTGGGGTTATTATACAGCCTTTTTTCAATTTTACTTGAAATCATGTGATTGAGCAAAGATAGAACAAATGACAAGAAACCATGGTATAAATTTGGCAGATGGACAAATTAAGCACAAATCATCCGCATGTAACAAATAGTTAGGTAATGTTCCAGTGATTGAACATCCAACATGTGTACGATATAACACGTTGTCGAGATCACCAAGCACACGATCCGCACATTATAAAGAGCTTCTAGAACAGTTTTATTGGAAATAAAAACCCGCTTTAAACAAGGACAAACTACAGGCCGTATTTGTAGATGGCACAAGGAATAGTTGCGTGCTGGCTGTGACATCGAAAACATAATCGGAGACGCGATTCCGCCTTGACATACTCCATTTGATACGGTAAACAAATCGGACACGAAGATGTCCATTTAATGGCAAAGCTTTGCGTATTAAAGACTCGTAGAGTAAATACACCATATAAGCCGCTGTGTAGTGAAGCAGGCTCCAGTGGTTCAAATGACCACACGTCTTACAAGATTCCCTGAAACAAGAGAAAACAGGGCTTCCATTGTTTCTATAGTAGTTCAGTGTTTCTTTCAAAACTATGTATAGGTCTACATTGAGTTTAGGCCAGCATGTTAGACTGGACTTGCAACGATGTAAAATAACAGATAACAACACTTTATATATATCACTTATATTTATCCGACTTTTTTATCAACTGTTTTGTTTTTGGTAATCGGCGCGATGGCCACATGAGTTTAGTGTTTTGGTATGTAGCAATGTCTAAGAATAGCATTTATACACACAGACAATTTAATGTACACTAAGAATATCAAAAGCATACTCAAGATGTTCAGACGTTAGACCATTTATCTTTTGATAGGTTTGATCATTGCCACCAGGGATCATGAGCACTTCAAACTTCTGCTTGTGTACAAAGCCAAAAGACAGACAGAAGACAAACTTTTTATCAACAAAAGACAACTTGAATTGACCTCGGTATGTTACTAATTCTTCATAATTAAACCCCAATGTGACCTTAGAAACATACTTCTAAAACACAAATATTCTGCAGCTAACATGTTTTCAAGATGACAACCACTGCTATAGTCTGTCAGTGTATGGTCCAGTCCTTTGGGGTTCGTTGGCTACAATAGTAGACGACACGAACACTTCCATCTAGGTAATGTTTTTACGGGCAAAATCTAAAAATGTTGAACAAGTTTTGTATGCTTAATTCAGATAATAAAACTGTAATACAAGTATGATCATTAATAACAGGTACTTTTAACGATTTCAGGATAAATACAAGAACTTGTTGAATATATGCAGAAAAGCAGGGCTGGATATTTCTGACCGAGACCTTCATCAAACCGGTAAGCAAGTCTAGAATACTGGTACCAGAAAAGTATTTGAAGACTTTCTTGAACATTCCACACGCTCAACATTGCGAATACTTTATACACAATAACTGCTGTCTTCATTGACAATTGCTTGAGTGAAGCTTTGCACTGAGAACCAGAACATCACCCAAGAATAATGAATTAAGAATTTACCCAATGAATCTGTTCATCATGTGAACCAAGACCATAGGTTCATATTTGAATTGGTTTAGATTCTAGGTTTTCTCTGGGTTTAATGTTTATCTTCAAACATATAGTCGATAATCATAGGTTATCTTATGAGAAGCTGTGTGATTCTGAATAGCACCCAAGTCTGGACATTTTCAAAAACAGGAACGTTTGGGATTTGGCAGCCGAGAGCAATATTCAGTGTATCACACAGGTTCCTTCATTTTTCTCACATTACATATTTATAGTTTTTATTTTTGAATTCGCAGACTGTGCATGGTTTGTTTACTACCTGTAGGCAAAAATAAATATATATATAAGGTCGACAATATATCACTTTATTTTTAAGCATATCCATACACGACAATAAATAAAGTTCAACTTTAGGATAAACAACCGCTCCATGATTATTTTACCAGGAAGCTATGGACCGGAGCTCTACCTTTAGTCATAGCTACGAAAAAAAATCCATCTGTTTAAAAATTGTAAAATGTGTCTGGCGAGAACTGCACGACTTTCGATAATTTATCGAACATTCAAAATTGTTCTGGCTTATGACCAAGAGTTGTTTTAATATACGCAAGTCATGGAGGCAAACGATGGCCGTTTTAAGGAAATGTATTCTGCTATGTTTAGAAAGGTATACGACTATTATTGTAAAGAGTGTGGGAACTGTATGCCATATAAGGGCAAAATCTATGGCAACGACCTGGTATTCAACAAATCTGTTTTTCTTTGTGTTAGCCAAACAAAATGATCATCCATGTTTTATTCATATGTTTAAATAACACATGTTACCTCACGGCTCGGGTTTCTAGTCTGATAATAAATATGTCATGAAATGTTTTGCAGATGGTACTCTTGAGGCAAATGATAAGTTGACTGGAGATATATTGGTGGCCATAGACGATGACGGCTCCCAGAAATCCATGTCATTAAGGGGAGAACACTCTACCCAACTTGTCACACCATCTGAGGAACACTCAAACAGATCATCACTCACAGTGACACAATTGTAGCTTAACACACTTGTCAACATATCACATCAGTATTTTTTTCAGGGACTAAGTGAAAGCGAAGTACTTTGTAATTACACATTTTTCAAATTTTTATGCACCAGTGTATTTTTGTAAAAGTACAGACCCTTCGTGATTTCCTGGTAAGACAGTAATGGCTCTCATCAAAACTTATGTTATGGTTTATACCAAAGTCAACGTTGAAAGCTAAATGGTACTTGATGGTTACAAAATGACATTTTTTCATTACATCGATTAAATCTATTATATTCGTCATCTTGTTTGTTTGTTTTGTCACAGATACTCCCAAAATTCCATGCGCATTTGGGTCTCATTGAAAGGTCAAACCAGGTTAAATGTACTATCATACAGCTCGATGCTGAATTGTCTCCCTCTGGTGCTTCGCCAGTTTGTCACATGGGGCTTTGCGTGAAGTTGAATGTGAACCATTTAGAAACAATTCTGTCTACAGTACTGAATATGCTATTTCGCACTTTTAGTTAATGGACTTTTGGTATTACTGATACATACAAACATACTGTTGGAATTGAGTCCATAATACGGACAGTTAATGGAAATAGTTGAAAGTGAGGTTTGATTATATATTTTGTGATTGTGAAACTCAGTCAATAATAATATGTCTCTAACTAAAAGGGTCAGTCTCGTCAATCTCAACCCGATGTAAGTAGCTTCCAAGTGTAATTGTTCAATGTCTGTGCCCAAATATGAGATGTAACAAAGTTACCATAAGTTAGCTGGGGAATATATTAGTAGTTACGTGAGCTGGGCCGTGAAAGCAGAGGAAAAACAATTCTAATGGCACTTGTTGATCTGCTAACGAAAGAGATTTTTGTGTAAGCTTCAATTTATTAAACTTTTAAAACTTCTTGTTTCATCAACTAACGTCACCATATTAAAATTCAGCAATTATTCGTTATGTTTACATTGTTATCAATAAAACTAGTCAAAAAATATATCACCTTAACATACTGATGTACTCTATCGGTGACCACCGGGCACTTCCAAAATATTTGTGAATTTGTTTATCAAGTCCATGTCACCAACGATATGTTGTTATGATTGGCTTACTTAATTCAACAAACTATCAAAATGTCATACAATTTGTTTGGGTAGAACTTTTGTTCAAGGATTCCTAATTACTTGGAGTAACGTCCCCTTATCAGGGTTGATTGGGATAACATGAAAGTGCTTTGATTAGTTCAGTAGTAGATGACAAGATGACACCTGTTCGCAGCATTCACTTTCGAAGTCACACTATGTCGATATGATATAGATAATCCAATCTTAAGGTCCAACCACATGTGAAATTTCTACTTTTAGCGACTGTATTATTTTTTCACTATTAGCACCCATCCGTTGACGAAACTCAACTTTTTCATAACCAGATGCACGAGGAAATGGTTATATGCCGTTGAGGTTCAATGGAAAAAAACGAATTATAACTGTTCAAAAGCGTTAGTATGCTGGGCGCTTATGTAGATGAATATCCAACACACCACTCCTTAACAACCCATTGTGGGGTTAAGCGCCCTGTTTACTTCCACTTTGAACTAGATTCATTTCCCTGACTTTCATTTTAAATTGTGAGAGGGAGAAAAAGCCCGACAGACGTTTATGCATGCTTCAATTTATCCCTATTATGTGAACAGTTTTAATATTACCCTATGGGATGACTTTAAATCCTTGTTGTATGTGCATATTATTTCTTCCAATAAAACTAAATGTCTGTACTTGGTGTTATTTTAGCATCAGTCTAACTCAACACTAAATTGACATTGTTATAATCATACAGACCATTTACCTAACGGTGATTATTTTATCACACTGATTAAAATGGCAATTGATTCGTTAATTGGTCATTTAAGCGAATACATTTAACACGATTGTCAGCGACCACGAAAACGATGTAAAAGCAAGTGGAAGATCGTGGAAACAGGCAAAATATTCTAATTTGAGTGGCATTTAGAAGCTGGTAAATTAGAAAGACATGACGACTGATATGGATGTTCAACTTCTTGATATAATTGGGTAGCAAACCATAACTACCCTATTTATTTATTTTATTGTGGTAAATGCATATCAAGAAGTTGAACATCCATATCAGTCGTCATGTCTTTCTAGGCAAAATATTGTTGTTGGTACATTAGAATACAGGGTTTTTTGCATGAAAGAGGTTCTTTTTTCTACCACATTGTATAAGTATTCCTTAAAGTTGACTTAAGTAGGGAGTTTGACTGAATGGCACTAATGAATCATTCCATGTTCTATATTAAGTCCCAGATACCAGTTCTCTTATTAATCCCAGGAAAGGTTTTCTTCGTTGGGAATATACTAGCCCTTTTGCTCTTGGGTCTCAAAATATAATGAAACCATTCTTTACTGCATGCACCCAAACAACAAAAAAAACTGATAATTTTAATGAGTAGCTTTGAAGAAAAACTGGACTATGAATTATTTGAATTAGGGAATTAGTGTAAAGATGATAGTTGTTGGGTATAGCAAGAACTTTCAGATTAAGCCAACTTTAATCACGGAAACCAATGTTACTTAAGATATTAAGCCTTTTGGTTATTTATATAACGAATAAAACAAAACTCCTTTTTATTAATAAAATTTGTTTTTATATGGAAAAAAATGTTATATGAGGATAAATTTACAAATAAATGATTTTTCCATTGATGTTATTTTCATTTTTTGCTTTTTTCTTCAGAAAATTCCTACATTTCTGAATAAATGTAGGAAACTTTTTTTTATTGTTTTTTAATCCGCCAAAAATATAGTCATGTATGGAATCAGTTAATCGTCTGAAACGTATATGTTGAAATACCGTAAATGTAAACAAAACTTTCGAATCCATAATTCGAACAAACTATAAAATGAAACTTCGATCGATTCACATGTAAATGGTGACCGTGAGGCGTAAGCAAACATTGATAAGATAGTATGTTGAAACCTGAAACCAGAATTGTTTGTTTCAAATCACTAAACTGACTTAAAGTAAAATATTCGGATTCTGGGTACTTCGTATGCCTCCATCCAAAACGAAATTATCATCTGAACACATGGTATCTACATATAGACTCATTTAGAGAGACCATGCGACATAACGCTCTTTATTTGTATTGTGATCTAGCCTAATATGCTGGATATCTATTTGCAGCATACACCCACACTCTTGGGAAACCCATCCTATAACCGACGCTTTATCGCACAACAGGCACCTGTATTTGTTTTGAGAGTTCTTTTGAAACATCTTCATACTCTTTGATTAAAACAGGCGCCATCAGTCGCAAGAAACAGTGCAACGACTTTCCTTGGGTATTATTACAACTGTAAACACAAAACTTGCTCTTGACCATTTTATAAGTTGATTTTACGCACTACTTTCCATCATTATTTTTGCCTCCTGAATCGGCTTATTCCATTGGCCGGTGGATTAAGGAGAAAGCCCAGATTGGACAAGAATATGTGCTCTTAGTCGACTCCGATAACACAATAGAGGTTTCTAATTTGGCAAGATTGATAGACCTATGTCATAACATTGGCTCACGAATTAAGATGATAATTAAGATGAAAATTAGCGGCAATTTTAACGTTTGTGTGTCCAGCTTTTGTAAAGGCTATTATTTACAGATTATATCTGAGGTGACGGCCTTTAGCTTGTTAATTATCACGGACACAAAGAAAGGTAATTGCATATTATCACTATCTTACCATGCCGGAGGTCACGAGGTAGGGCTCACTACCTTACCATGCCGGAGGTCAAGAGGTAGGGCTCTACTTTTAGCCAGAGTAACGAAAAATATCCAACTGCTTGCGACTTGAAAATGTGCAATGTGGGCCAACTTTAAATGGCACAATTTTTTTATCCGAAAATAAAATAATATAGTGTCGTAGTATGCACGGCTATGACCACAGAATTTACGCCATTTCAACGAATATCACTACATTCAAAATGGTCCTGGTTTATGATCAAGCGGGCTGTAGGCAAGTCATGGAGGTAAAGATGGCATTTGACTAAAACCGTTGCCTTCTTACCTCCATGCCTTGCGTACAAGACCGTCTGCGCTGAAAAGCTAAATGGTTCTTGGTCATTACAAAATGAGAATCAAAGAAATAGAACCACGGCTGGATTTGGATATTATCTAAACTATGAACAAAAACGTTTGCTCTTGATCAGGTTTTCAAGTTGATGTCGAGCACTGCAAATATTTTTCTCTCAGTCGCGGTAGATTTATACAGTTGAGGAATCGGCTTATTCCATAGGCGGGTGGATTTAGGAGGAAAACCCCAGATGGGACATTTCAGGTCATGCGGCCTTATTCGCCCTCAATAACATGATAGAGGATTATGATGTGCCAAGATTAATACACCCATGTCTTAACCTTCGTTCGCGAATATGCTGGCTCAGATATATTCAACTTTTTATAGATAGAGCAGTCAAATAGTCCGGCTGCCAGCAGTGTCTATAGTAAAGGGACACTGTTTCTTCTTCTGAGCTACATTCCTGATATTTCTTACAATTAACTATATACAGAAGGTATATAAAAAGTCTATGAAATATATTAATTGTAGAAGATTTAACCACCATTAAATTCATACGTTCTTCAAGTAACTGGGTTGGTAAGGATCGGATTCTATTATTTTATCAGAACTTCTATTTTACAAAATACAAGCTAATTAAAATAGTATTGCTCTAATCCAGTAATACTGCTTATACTGTTCGGGTTGTTTTTTAAGTTATATTCAAAGTCCTAAGCTGTGTATTTTAGGAAAAAGTCAAAGCTGAATAGATTTGACTGCCGGCTCTATTGCTTTGATATTCAATGATCAGTTCCGACGGAAAAGACGCTTGAGATATATATTCTCAGTTTTGTCAGCGGAAAAGCACCCACCCACCCTATATGCGCAAATTGAATGCACCAAATGGCATAGATTTGTTTTATGCGCATCTACACAATTCGTAATCTGTACCTCTCACACTTTCGGCAGGTAAGAAACTCACACAAAAGTGAGAATTAGTTTTATAATTATAATGATTTCAAAATAATATTTTGTAAATGAAGTTCTGCATTTTTGGTCGGTTTACCCATAGTTCCACATTAGAATGATTTCCCAAAATGTGCATATTGTTTCTTACTTCAATGATAAATTATATTTTATAGGATAGCAGTCCGACGGTGACATGGTTTTTAGTAAAATCGTCAATTTGAAAACGAAAAATTGACCACGTCACTCAAGGGTGAAGAATACCGCCGTGAGGCGTCTCGCGGATAAGATTCCTCCAGGCCTTAATCATGGAAAAGAAGAGCCTCAGAAAATGTAACTTGTTTTAGTGGCATTTAGAAGCAGTAACATAACACAGTTCTCTGGATTTCAACTTCTATATTTATTATCGGGCAATGTTTCGAGACTGAGAAAGGTGCTAGTATCTGCACTGAAACGTTGCCGAATAATATGTCAAGACAATGTGTATTTCAGTGGTGTCATTGGGACTCTCAGCAGTGTGGACATTCATATTTAGTACATACATTAGCGAAATGTTTCAAATGAAGATATAATTATTTAACATTTTTTTCCAACGATACATATAAGTGGAATAATGAAATCTGGAAGGAGGTTAATAAACATTAAGATAACGTTCAGTAACTTTTCCTTGGGGCAAAAATATCTTAATATTAATGTAGTGTTATCTTGCTATCAGAGTCTCTCGTCATGTGGAAAAAATATATATACGTGAGCAGGGTTTATATATTTTGGAGCCTACCTTAAATCAGTGGGCAGTAGGCTTACAATGTGGTCAAATTAAATAATTGTTGACCGGAGGAAGAAACTGGAACCTATACTACAGCCAGAAGTCCATTAACTGGACTTCTGCTACAGCTAATTTTAAACTTACTTGTTTTTTTTAATTAATAAGCTTCAGTGCTTTACCGTGCTTTGTGAAATTATATTTTCTTCGTTTAAACCGAATTGTTTGCTGTAAAAATTTCATAAAAAATTACCGGGGG
>JARFOD010017208.1:0-11137 GCA_031763545.1 Mopalia muscosa
CGCGCTAACAGACCACAATGCCAGTTAGATCTCCACCCTGAAATCGAGCTAACATACCACAATGCCTGTTAGATCTCCACCTCGAAATCGAGCTAACATACCACAATGCCTGTAAGATCTCCACCCTCAAATCGAGCTATAGCCACATCCATGGACCTCTGTAAAGCCACATTCATCCTCTGTCCAATGAGACGGTTCAAATCAATGGAGCGCCCAAGAACCTGAAACACAAGACAACATTTAGTTATTACCTTGGTGTCTTAAAATTAGCGATAATTCTGCAGGTATTTAGTGAGAAAACTCCTCTCCAATATTTTAAATCAATCAGCCAAGAAGATGCTGGTAACAATAAAAGCTATCACCAATGGAAATCAAAATCTGAGTAAATTGGCAGAAGGGATTAGTAATTTACAGATTTACAAAACAAAGTTTAATCCAAAAAACAGCGATACAAAATAAGGCAAATATGAATTACATTGTGTTCAAAGCCGGGCCCAATGGTGTTTCACTTATATCATTGAAATGGACTAACTAGTAATTACTTCAAAAACACAATCATAAAATGTAAAGTGTTTTATCTGCTAGAAAATTAATGTTCCTCCAGTGTTAGTATTTATTCAGGTTTCATGCTTATTTCAGTTTGTTTCCTGTCAAATGGTACTACTAAGTATGACAAAATCTCTCAACGACAAACTTTTCATGTAAAACACTTCCATAATGGGTCAATTGGGAATCATGAACAAGAAAGGAATCCCCCATTAGTTGTATTACCTGTACATGCCTCTGCTTGAGAAGTGTCTGGTACCGGTTGGTGTTAGGGTAGGTGATGACCATCCCAAAGTTAGCACATTCCGCACGGAACCTCTTATCTAACATGATGCTGAAGAGATATCAAACAAAAAACTCTGCAAAAATACTTTATATCACCGAGCACATCTTTTAACTTTGAAGGTAAAAGAAATTATTGTAATCATTTTTTTGGCGGGGGGGGACCGACCCAATGAACAAACTAACAACCTGTTAAATAATTTTATTGAAAGTATAATAAAAACATTATAAATGACAGCATAATTTACTTTGATCAGCAAGGCCTATCACACTTTCAAAGGATTGTAGATTTAAAGAGAAAACCTCATTTGTCTGTAATCCATACACGTTGAAAATACAAGTGCAAGCTGGGATTTTATGTGAATAGTTTTATCTTATATAAGAATAAAGTAAACTCTGTTAAATCCCTTACCTTCCAGCCAGATGTTTATAATAAGCAAAGATCTGGTCACTGAGTTTATAGACAAACTGATCAAAACACAGGTTAACTTCAGCCTCAACTTCATCATACAGAAACTGCTTGCGAAACTTTGTCAGAGCAAAATGAGCACTGTCATTGTACAGGTCCAGAGGGTACAAAATATATCTGAAGCAAACAGACCCATTTACTAGTTTCATTTGTGTTAAAGACATATTCAAGAAATGTAAAATATAAACTGTAGGTCTAATTGACAAAAAAGTTTCATAAATTTTACAACTGATACTAAATGAATATACATTTTTTAAAATATGCAAAACTAGAGAGGTGTTTATTGGACATCGTTTCCTACCAATCGTTAAGAAGGTTGGAAACTTGTACATTTAAACTATAGTTTGGCGAAAAAGAAACTCTCTGTGAAAAGTGTTATTCCTTGAATGATGTATGAACTTACTCCATCATAGACGGCTCTCTAGTTTCCAGTATGTGGTCCGTTAAAATCCATGGCATCGACATCTCTATAGGAAACTGATCAGGAAACAGTCAAGTAGACAGTGATTTATCAGTTAGACTACATGTACATATATGTTTATTACATACATTTGAACAAGTGTTAAAGCTGATATATTGTATTGCTTTTCACTTAATTCGTATATTATAAGTTACGGATGTTACATAATAGTACAATTTTACAGTGATGTATTTCGTCATTCAGCAATTATCCAGTACAGTAACTGATAATTAAAACTTAAAATTAAAAATGGTATTTTTGTACTGTGCTAAAGGTGTTAATGATTTCATTTATTCTATTCTGATTTAATACTGACGGGAATGTGTGTGTTAATGTCAATGCCAATTATTAATTTCATCTGTTCTATTCTTATATTTGATTCTAGATACTCAATCATTGGACAGTACAACCACTAAGCCACAGCCCCGTGGTACATTTAAGTAGGATAAGTAACCTGCAGGCAAACCACCAAACAGTGGCTGTCGCATTCTCCACGAGAAATGAAGGACACAGCAGTTGTTGCTATTAGGCATTAAATGGAACAATATTTAAAAAATTGTTTTTTTGATTTGGGCTTTACGTTGTACTTAAGATTATTTCACCCATATGACCGGGTGAAGGAAAACAAGATCGATGTCACTGACAAACAAAAACAGACAGGACAAACGCGAGACTTAAAACAAAGACATCTCTATCAGATCAGCCCCTTATCTCTGAGGGCACCCAAGCAATAGGAAGCTCCCTCCCAACCTGTTTCTTAGAAAAGGGTCTTAATGAATACTCCACTGACCTGTATCCTACTTCCCATGCTCATTTCCAGGAAAAACTCTCTATACCATAACTGAGACAAATCACAACAGCTCTGAAGAGATCCTTCAACAACAAATACAAAAAAGTTATAAGAGAGTGGTCAATAAAGAACTTTGTAATAAAGGAATTATCACTACAGTTATTCTATCAGGAAGAAAATTTCTGAATAGTTAAATGTGTTTTTTGTTCAGCTATTTATTCCATGCAATTTTACGAAAATTTTACTTCATCAGTTAAAAAGACTTAGTGTTTGAGACTGTGCAAAGCTTATATAACTTACATAATGACAGTGCGCTACAACAATTATAGTCACATTAACCCAAACCCAATGTCAAGTTCTTTGGTTTGTTGGGAGATTAATGTTCACACAAAGACAGTATGACAATACTAAGAACTCTCTTCCCTTAGATAGAGCCAATAGATATTATGCTAACTAGAATTGTAGGTTATCATGAAGCTGTATTAACATATTACAGTATGAGTTATAGTAAATAGTTAATACTATGATGTACTGATGTAAAGTAGAACAGCAGGAGTTGGAAAAGAATGCAATCACTTTCAATTCCCAACGGAGAGATGCAGTCTAATTACCATTAAGATTGAGCATGTAAGTCCAGAAGAATGACGTTTTGTGGAAGTGATCAATATTGGACAGATTTACGAAGTCAATGTTATTTCTCATGGTTCTTTTTCGTGATCCAGGTATCAGAGATTCCAACATCGTCCTCACCATGTACAGCTGAATCAAAAGGAAACAAGGCAAAAACTCATTACATCTTAATTACATTTGTTTGTTAGTTCTATTGGAATTTAACTCTGTACTTCGAAGAGATCAAAACATATCTTGCTGTCACACACATACTGGTTGATTTGTTTGTTTGTTTGATTAGTGTTTAACGTCGTACTCAAGGGTATTTCACTTATATGACGAAGAATTGTCCACTTCACACTGTACACAGCCTTATTACGGTGGAAAACCGAGAGGAAACCTCGCAAAAACCACCCCGCGATTGCCGGAGCCACATCATGTGATTCTCATATACCAAGTACTGGTTGAAAAATATGTGACAACTAGTGACAATTGATCGCTGCACCTAAGATCAGTTTGCTTCTTTGTTTTGATGGGGCTTTACACCGTTTTATGCCCACTAGGAGAAGATAACCCCCTTGAAGCCTTTGTTAATGAACAGTTTGTTTGTTTGTTTGATTGGTGTTTAACGTCGTACTCAATGGTATTTCATTTATATGACGACGGATTGTCCAGTTCACACTGTACACAGCCTTATTACGGTGGAAAACCGAGAGGAAACCTCGTAAAAACCACCCCCGCGATTGCCGGAGCCACAACATGTGACTCGCTCATATACCTGATGGTCGAAAGGCGGTTAATGAACAGAGATGAGACAGGACTCTCAAATACACCAATACCACAAACACATTGGCTTCTTGTTGCACATAGCTCTGAATGCAACTGGGCTACAGGAAGCCCCCTTCTTACTTTATTAAAATCACTTTCAAATACTTAACAAAACAACGATAGTGTAAAGTGTTCTATCCAAATGATCTCTTAGAAAATTATTTGTTCTCCATAGATGACAACATAACTACATTTCACTTGTAGTGTCCTTAGCTAGGAGGTTTAGATGATATTCCAAAGAAATTATTAAGGAAGTTGGTTTGGATTTTATGCTGACTTAAGGTAAGTTCACTCAGATAACAGTGTGCCAGCCCAATGGGTCAAAGAAACGACCATTGACGACACTGGCAAGAAACAAATACAAGTACAGGACAATAACAGGGCAGAATACAAAGACATCACAAACTGATCGGCTTCATGTTACCTCTAAGCTCTTGAGCGCACAAAAGCAAAAGGAAAGAACAAGATGTAACATGGTGGACATATTGTGTTGATCTAAGATTTACCTGTGTACTGGATGGCCCCACATTTCTCCTGGGTACCTTTATACCAAACCCATCATCTGGGTCTTTCTTGCCCTTCAGGGCGGGGTCATCATGTGGCTCTACACCCCTAAACCAATCAGCACATGTGTCACGTACTGACATCACAATCCTACAATTAATGAAACAAATGAAACTCATCACAATACAAGTACTACTAATGACTTTTGCTTGAAGATAAATAGACAGTCACTTTAGAGATATTCATGAAACAATTTTACAATTTATGCACCGTATAAGTATGGTCAAAGGTTGTAGCTATTTACTTATCTACAAGAACCAGTACATTAAACTGTTTGCACTTCTTACAAAAAAAATAAAAAATGAGTAGCTAGCTGGTCCACCACTGAAGGCTTTATTTTTAAAAATATGCTCATAATCACAGTCAAATCCCCTTTTCCTACTTTTGTTCAAGATAAATTTTTTTTCTTCAAAGAGCAAAAAAAAAAAGAGCAATTGCAATGTCGCCATATTTTTTGTGCATCATTGTGAAATACAACAACATCTATGGTATTAACAGAAAAAAGCAAAGTTTGAAGTTAGTATCTGAATTCGAGTGATGGCCATTTTGGTTTGCGGAATTAGATGAAATGCAATCCCATCAGTTTCTCAACTGGAGGAAACAATTTTCCAAGTATGTTATAAGTCTGTGAATTTCCACTCAAGCCTTTTGTTAACAACACATACAAACATAAATATTGATAAATTATGCAATGGTGGCCTTTTTGTTTTTTGAAACTTGATGATCCCAATCGTCAGGAGAGGAAGCATATTACAAGTTTTAAGTGAATTGATGAACGAATTCTCAAATAATCATGTTTACCGCATCAATAGTCGTCAGTATTGAAAAATTATGTCATGGCAGTCATACTGTTTTGCATAATTTGATGAAATGCCATCTTATCCTTCATCTGTATAGAAGAAAGCTAAATCCCAAGTTATTTGGTGAATTTGTTCTCAAGCTATCATGTTCACAAAACATAGGAGTGAATATTATAAAATCACGCATTGATGGCCATTTTGTTTTAGCGAATTTGGTGAATGTAATCCCATCTGTTTGTTGTCTTAACAGGCTATATGTCAAGTCACTGTGTTCACAACATATACATACAAGAATATTGTAAAATTATGCAATGGTGGCCATTAGTTTTGAGGGAATTATATGAAATGCAATCCTATCAATTGTATTATTAGGAGAAAACTATATTTAATTTGTTCCCTGTTACTGTTATTGTATTTTTAAGCAGTTCAACCATGATAACCCCTCACAACAAGTCTTAAAATTGAATTTATTCTCACGTCCAACCAATGAAACATAATTACCGTA
Organism: Mopalia muscosa; assembly: GCA_031763545.1. Classification (NCBI taxonomy): domain Eukaryota; kingdom Metazoa; phylum Mollusca; class Polyplacophora; order Chitonida; family Mopaliidae; genus Mopalia; species Mopalia muscosa. Next base: position 5,854 of record JARFOD010017208.1, read on the forward strand.
ACTCAATTTGTCAACATTTTTGCTCGAGCAGAGCCTGATCGAACATTTATCAAACTTACACTTTTAACACATCGCTTTTCTTCTTGATGGCTTTTCTCAGCGGTTCCCGGAGAGTGAGCTGAGCAAAGTCCTGTAACTCTGCATAAATGTGACGACGGATAGCATCCATGAACACAGACTCAATGTGTACTATCAAGAGTTGTAAGCCCTTGATCATGGCTATTACTTCAATAATAGCAAACTTCTCCTCGCTGTTGTAATTGTACCGAGTTGACTGTAAAGTAAAGTGATAATACAATAAATATGTTTTTATCGTAAAAATATTTTTAATGTAGACCTGGATTTAAACACAAGACTTTGGTAAGCATGGGCAGTGTTCTAACCGACTAAGCTACAGCAATAATCTGTCTCTATGAGAAGCAGAGACACTGGGAGTCTAAATATGTCTCTTTTATATTGACAAATTACCCATAGGTGTGTCTTATTTTATTAAATAAAATATCTAATCCTTATATTGCAACGTACCATGGCACTGTTATCATGAGAACATCTGGCCATGTGTCTATGACAGCAGACTGATGTGATAATGATGATAGAATAACCTACGATTCATGAGTGAAAGAATCTGGTGTGATAAATAAACTTACTCTCTCATATTCCTCAGCATCTTGAGGACAGGCAGGATTTTGATGAGGGTCTGTAGGGTGAAGTAACTTCCATGAATACTGAAGATTAATAACATTACATAACAAAGGTTAGTTATTACATTTCACCTAGAATGATCCTAGGAAAAGATTTTATTATCTGAATCAAAGGCCTGGAGATTCCTAGTTTTTAGCAAAGAGGTAATAGTTAACCATTCCTGATTTATGTTTTTTTAACCTCATTAATATTTTTTGTCATCAGAGTTATAAATAAATTTGTTTAAGTTTACTGGGGAACAGCATACGACAGATTTATATAATGGGAGATAAACTAGAAAATAGTGAGTGTACCAATTCCATGACTTGTTGGGTCCATGCTGACAGAAGGTGAAGACCTCTCAGAGCTAACTCATACAGTTCCTTATTCTCAGCATCAGTGGGTAAACTCTCCCTCGTGGTAGTCATTGCCTGAAACAAAATGTACACTGAACTAGAAATACGAAGAACTGGAATTAGCAGAATACAAATGTTTCTTTTGTCCTTTTGCAATGTTAAAAAAGAATTTGAACCAAATCTCAGGAATGTTTTCATACACAGCCTCACATACACCAATCCATTCCTGTTTGTTTAATTGGCGAGGAACATCTGTCTTAAAGGTAAATCTCTCAATGACAGAAAATTTTCCCCTTCATTATCTACCTTACATAAATATACATATGGACTAGTAAATCACTAAGACATTGTCCAGTACTTCAAATTACTGTTAACAGGCTGGTGACCTAAGTCACCAACTGGATAGATTAGTTTGGCCGGGGTCTAAAGCCATTGTTAAGTTATATGACAGTATGCCAGCCCAATAGGTGTAAGTATTCACCATAGGGGCCACTGGCACTTCGACTGGATGCATAGGTTTTTATAGGTTAAGTTACCAAAGTTTGTTTGATTGGGGTTTAACATCGTACTCAAGGGAATTCACCTTATAAAATGAGGGATTGTCCATTTTACACTGTTCCATGCTTTTTGTTTGTTTGATTGGGGTTTAACGTTGTACTCAAGGGTATTTCACTTAAATGAAGACGTGCCAGCTCAATGGTTGAAGGAAACCACCCTCGACACCACCGGCAACAAACAAAGACAGGACGAGACAAATACAGGACGACAGCAACAGGACGGATACAGACACCATAAACATATCGACTTCCTGTTCCCCTTTAGCTCTGAGAGCACCAGGGCAACATGAAGCTCCCTGCAACCACCCGCTACTGTTCCATGCTTAAATACCGTGGAAAACCAGGGCAAAACTTTGTAAAAACCACCTCTGCAATTACCTGAGCTACATCACATGACTCATTCATATACCTGAAGGTCAACAGATGGATTGGAATCCATGGGCGGTACATTGAAGTAGGATTAGTAGGTTCTTAACCAGGGCTGTAAGTCACCCAAGTTACTTTACACTTAGTAACTGGCTTGATTCTTGCACAACACTCGAACACTACCAGGTTACAACATAGTACTGAAAACAGAACTTTCCCCCATGGTTTGCCGCCGAAAATTATTAAGCTGATTGATTGATTGATTGATGTATTGATTGATTGGGGTTTACACATGCTTAAGGGTACTTTAAATACATGTATATGATGGCCATATGTGAAGGGTTGTGATAATGTTGGAAAGTTCACCTTCTTCAAGTGGCCCTCTGGCTTAGGGCAGTTTGTTTAAAGAGTAACGCTTTCTTAACTGAGCACTGGAGGAAGATTAACTTTCCAGCATCATGGAAACGCTTCAACATCTTGGTTGTACTTGTGTTAATTATTGTTTGAATACACAGTCGTCATATAAGTTGTATTTAAAGCAAAGATAATTTGAGAATTATTTCCATATGCAGAGAACTCCATCAATGAGTAAAGTGTATTACCAACCTGATTACTATGCCTAGCGAGTTGACTGATATATCGTACATGGTCTTCTCTTATTTGTTCTAGGTTCTGAAGAAGGTGAGACTGTGGGCTGGGCTGGTGTGAAGTACAGTGCTGCCATTTAGAGGCATCATAGTTTGCTCCGTTTCTGATGTACTGGAAAGGGGCTATCTGCATGTCTCCATACAAGGGTACAACCTCTAATTGCTGGGGAGTAAATATAACAATCGTGATACATTTCTAAAATAACACAACTCCACAAATCTCTACCTGGCGAGTCGAGAGATCACTAGTTGTCAGGACCCAAACCCAGCTGATCCATCAATTATTAGTCACTTTGAGGATAGGGAATAAAACACCCACAATGTATCACATGAAATAATACTGTAATCTTTGCTTTTATTCTGCACAAAAATATCTGTCATGTCAACACACAACACAAAAGCGTTCCTTTAAAGTTATATTCAAATATTCGTACTGTTTTTCTTTGAAAGTAACACAGACGATCTGACAAAACATAAATCATTTATTTGTGTCAGGTTTTAAAAGAAAAAAACCTTAAGGGTCCTGCAGTAAATATCATCCAATATCCATCAAACCATTAGTGTTGATTTCACTCTCAATTGCACAATACCCTATATAAACTAAACAGCCCTGTGAAGTAGGTTAGTGTATGTTACCTTGAGGATTTTGTCTACTCTAGAAATGGAGACTTTCTTCCTGGCATCCAGTTTGTAAATACTCGTATCCTTGTTATCCATCAGAAAAAGACCAAAAGCAATCACCTGAAAACAGTTATTATTGGAATTAACAAGACACAAGTCCCCTAATATTCATCAGCGTACAGAAAACTGATCAATGTACATTTATCTTTCATAATAAAAACAAAAGCAAGATTATTTCACAACTTGATCGCCATAACTGGATAATTGAAAAAAAATATTTTGACAAAATTCCACCTTTCGGCTCAATTGGACTTTTAAAAAACCTGGTCATTACCGATTGATCGGCAGAGACAGACAAGGGGTACACCTAGGCAAACCCACTCTGGTTCCACTGGTAGGCAATTAAAATCTTGACACTCGAATTGGTAAGCTTTATAGAGTAACCTTGCTAAATTGAACTAACATTTTCAAAATATAGTAAATCGGATTCGACAAGCAGGCTGTCTTATTAGAATATAAATACTGAACACATTCAGTCTGATACTGAAACTGTGGCTGATTAATTTAATTTTCCTCCAGTATTCAGTAGATAACAGACCTCAAAATATTACAGAGTAAGTCTAGCTAACATGATAACCATCTGTTGTTTAATTCAAGAATCCAACACCAAAGGAAAGTCAGTCAGCGTCAATACAATGGTCAAATACCTTGACAAGCATATATTTCTCTGTGGGCACCATGAATTGTTTGTTTTCAAACAAGTTGACACAGGTATTGATGATCTCCGAGAGGAGCTCTTCAAACAGAGGGATCTGCATCAATGTGCTCTTGAGGTCATCTCGGATTTTGTTGTGTGTGGCGAGGAACATGGAGAGATTCTGAGATTCCTGAAGAGCTTGTGGATCAGTCATCACTTTGAGGAATTGAGCAGCCCTATAACAACATATACATGTGTGATGACAACAAAAAAAACCCAAAAAATATTATGAACTTTTTACAGGGATTTGATAGGGATTTAAATGTAAACTCTTAAAACATTTCACACAAAAAAAAAATGAAATAAAAAATAAAAACTTAACTCAACAATATGAAATAGCTGTGAAAAGTTGTTACTTTAAAGTCATTCAATGTATAGACAGGAAAATATTCTTTTCTGTTTTTATTAGCTAGATCAAAATGCATTATTAATCTCAAAACATCATATACATTAACAAGTGTAATAAAATGTCATTCAAAAGTTTGTCACCAGAAAAAAAAAAATCCTTCATCTGGCTGTCAAGTTTTAACAAATTTCAAGGGATTGGCGAGCCATATGACAGTTTATGGACTTTTTAGTCTGAATGGTCTATAAACTGAATGGTCTATAAACTGAATGGTCTATAAACTGCCATGTGGCCCAAAGTCACCTACATATTTGTTTTATTATTACAATATTGCCTGTTTAGTTTTACTTCAAATTTCAATGTTTTTACAATGGAGAGTACTTTCAAGGAAAGTCAGTCAGTAAGTCAAAAACGTTGCAGGCCAATATAACATTGCCAGCCAGCATTGAATAATATATCCTGCCACAAATACAAGCAAAAGAATAGAGAGAAATTTAAATGAGGTGTAATATTCTGAATTATTTACCTTAAATTCTATCAAGATAACTGTCAACTCACCTCCTATAAGCTGCGTAATCGTTCCTCACACTAGATCTCATGTTTTTCAGTTCATCCAACTCGGCAAACATGTTGATAAATTTACCTAATGTTAATAGATAAGCTTCAGAGACAAAGTCATTTCTCCGCTCTTTGTGAGATAATCGCCTCACTTCCTCACAGAAACGCCCAGTTGCCTTAATCTGGAACGTAATAAAAGGGAGCTGTTAATGTACTAATTGACAGAGTAAGATGACAAAATTTGCTTCGCAGTAAGCTGCTTAGCTTTGTGGGCCAAAGGTTTGTTTGATTGGGGTTTAACGTCGTACTCAAGGACATTTCACATATATCAGGACAGATTGTCGACTTCACTCTGTTCCTTGCCTTATTGCGATGGAAAATCGTGAAGAAACCTC
>JARFOD010017219.1:0-11137 GCA_031763545.1 Mopalia muscosa
CCCCCCCCCCCCCCCCCCCACACACACACACACATATAAAAATTCACCCTCCCCTACGCCTATGACTGTTTGTTTTAAGTAATGGCATATGTTGTTTTCCAATCTCCTTTGTCATCTTTCTCCTGGCCCCTCGCCTATAGAGCTGTGATACCCCCTCCCCCTTTCACAAAATCCAGTATCCGCCATTGCATCCCTCCCTCATTAGCCGTGGTAAAAGGGGCATTTCTTTCAACCAAATGTTTCCTTACAAATAAACCACACAAGGACATCTAAAATATGTTGAGAAACGCTTATGTTTATTTGAACTTAGCGCAGAATTTATTTTTAGAATTTGAGATATTTTTAACTTTCCAGTTTTATTTTGAACATAATCTTCAGCCTTGGCGTTTAGAATGCAGCCTGTGTGGCATAACTTGGGTTCACATTTGAAAGTGTGCTGGCGTGTATTTACGTGTATATACCCATACCAACAGCTTTATTTCTTAAACAAATTTATTGATTACAACTCGAATATTAATTTACGATTGCAGACTTGTCAATCTAGTATAGCAGCTATGCAGCTGATAAAATGGTCATTGAAATACGCTTCAGTGTATTACTGAAGAGTAAGGCGATTAGAATCGTGTTATGGGGGAGGGCAGGGGGCAGAGAAATGGCTAGCCAGTATATTTAGTTCTGTGACATGCACCTATGTCGACTGATTTGTAGAACAGTAGAAGGAAAAATAAATGTTCACATTTTGTTCTTTCCCTACAATAAAAATATACACATAAAAAAAAACAAATCAACGGAAGATCATAATAGAGCATAATAATTAAACATATGTATTAAGTGTAGAAGTGATGAAATGGCTGCCCACAGAGCAATATGTAACAAATATTGTAAGTAAAAGTGCGATTGGAATTCATTTGTGCATGTGAGAAAAGAATGACAAAAAGGGAAGAATTACAAACGTCTTCAATTACAAACGTTTAAATTCTATGTAGCTTGAAACACCTATATCCCTTTAACATGTGTTTACTGCGGTGAGAACCAAACGTTGTAATATTACTAGAAAGTAAATCGGTTATAAACTTATTACACCACCAGCCAAACCTTGGAATTCTAAGAACTGTCTATATCGATTTAAAATGTGTTTACTGCAGTGTTTACCAAACGTTGTAATATTACTAGAAAGTAAATCGGTTATAAACTTATTACACTACCAGCCAAACCTTGGAATTCTAAGCAGCTTGAACTGTCTATATCGATTTAAAATGTGTTTACTGCAGTGTCAATCAAACGGTGTAGTTGTATTAAAGGGATTATTATACACTATAGGGCCTAGGCTCCCCAGTGTAGTTTGAGGGTCATAGGTCAATTGAAGTATAGTTCCAGTGGCGAATGAATAACAATTGTATTACTCCGAAATATCTGGCTACTCAATTGATTCGGTTTTAGTCCCTTAAAATGTTAGATTAGGTATAGACTGAATTAACAACCAACTTTTATATGCCTGATTACGCCACCTTAGATTTCAACGTATGGAGGCTTCATAATTCTAGCATTTTAAAAAGGACACTCTGGGCATCAAAAAATGCCTCGTTCTTTTAAAAGTTCAGCTTAGATATTTTCAAATATTTTGAGAAAGACATATTTTGTGTTTTAAAATGCATCATTTCCTCAAGTTATGCAGACAAAAACGCCCAATGAGATAATTTTAAGCAAAACTTTTTCTTATATTACTCAGATCTATATATTGTTATAGTCCTAAGGTGAGTTTAACATTATAGCGTGATAACAAGGAAACTTTAATTTATAAAATTAGCATCAGGGGTTAATGACACGCACAGGTGTTTGTTTTTCATGAATTAACATTGCACATGGGTTTATTTTGTTGGAATGTAGCGAACAACTTTCCGCCCGCTGTTAGCCTCTCTCCATCTCACTCCAGTGATGTCTCATGGCCCACACAATGCGAAATTAATGAACAACATCCACACGTGTAGCTCATCCACATGCTGCTACGTCAGATGCAATAAAAGGACTTAAATTGAAATGGAAATTTTTCAAATGACTAATGCAGACACGTCAGATTTCTACCGATTATACATGGAAATTTGCTTATTTATTGAAAACCTATGATCGTTAAGACATCAAATTTGTTTCATATTAAAGATTACAGTACATAGCCAGTATGAAACATGGTGCCTCAGTTTTTTTAAGTTTGCACAAAAAGGCCTTCTGGAATCGTTTTAAACTAACTGTGATGCCTCTACTAGGCAAACTAATTTTTTTGAATTTGAAAATAACTTTAGTTTTAAGATTTCGATAATATTCTGTTTGGCGTCTTTGGGCATGTGTGACCGTTAAGTTTTAAATTCTTGTCTAATTTCGTGTCGAATTTACACGTTAAAGACGAATAACCCCATTTTGCTTTCGGAGTGATAGCAAGAGCATTTGCCACTTCAAAAGACCGAAATAGCTTCCAAACTTCTATGGAAGCCGAGAGAGGACATATCGCTCCTTCGCTTTGTATATTTGCAGCGCGAGGAAGCGATTGGTTTTTGATAACCTTGCCGAATACCCTATCCAGCCTTTTTAACGTAACCCAAAATCAAAATATGATCTAAGTAAATTAGTAGGCGTAACGTTTGCAAATTTTGATTATCAAACATTTTATTTATTAACCCAGGGATGAGTATGTGGAGGGAATAGTAACGCCGCTATCCTTCGAATCATCGAACCGTGAATTTATTACTCGGCTAGCTTGTTACAATTGACTAATTTTGGTGTGTTGGTCAAAAATATGCATGAAGTCTGCTCGGCAGGCCAAGCTAGTCCTAACTGGCACTCGTACACTGCATATACCTACTCAACAGACTTGTCCACTGGGTCGATTGGAACAAGCTAGCCGAGTAACACATTCGCGGTTCGATTATTCGAAGGGAAGCGGTGTTTCTAATCCCTCAACATACTCATCCAAGATTAACCTTAAGAAGGTAGCTGTGCTCCTGTTTACCCAAACAGCATACGGACATATTCATTTAGGCCCCGATTCCCAATCTTTAAAACTGTTATTTGTATGTCACATTAGGCTACTGGTTATGGCAAGCCGTTTTATCACTTCTACATATGTTGAATTCTTTTCCACATATGTAAAATAAATGACTTTATTCAACATATGTGGAAAAGAATTTCACATATGGGGAAAAGAATTTTAAATATGTGGAAAAGAATGAAACATATGTGGAAAAGAATTCAACAAATGTGGATATACGGACATATTCATTAAGGCCCCCAGTCCCAACCTTTAAAATTGTAATTTCTATGTCACATTGGGCTATTGGTTATGGCAAGCCGTTTTATCACTTCTACCTTTAAAAAGAATTCAACATTTGTGAAAAAGAATTCTACATATCTAAAATAAGACTTTATTCAACATATGTGGACATGTTTTTCACTTATGTAAAACAAAAAGGTGAGTGGAACTCTTTTGTAGATATGTAAAATAAAAGCACCCATGGCCTCAATTACATACTTCTCCCCCACAGTCTGTATCTAGCGGCAATGAGTCTGCCCAAAATGTAAAATTTGATCGGAAGGACATCCACCCTCTGCATTTCGCAAAGTATCTGTTATTTTCTAGCGAAGAATAAACGAGGGAAATTCAACTAACACCAAATACCAACTAAATAAAAACCAACCAAATAAATTTCATTTTACTTATGTGAAATTCTTTTTTTACATAAGTGAAACTCTTTTCAGCATAAGTAAGAAAGAATTTCACATATGTGGAAAAGATTTGTACATAAGTAAAATAAAAGCAAAACTTATTCGACATACGTAAAATGAAGGCAGAAGTGATAAAACGGCTTGCCATAACTAGTATCTGATTAAAATTATGGTCCAAAGCTAAGTTGCAAAAAGTTACTTTGCTTCCTGCAGTGCATCCAGCAGTTGACCCACGTCAAAATATGGCCGGCCCTATTAACACGTTGTTAATCCCCTCTACCGGATAGGTTATATACAATGTTAAAAAAAATAAAAAATAAAAAATAAAGGTCCGGATGATATTTCTGTTCGAAAATACCTGCTTTACCAAGGCGACCGTCGGTGCGAGCTTATCCTGTATAACTTATTCCATATTTCGTGTTGTGCGATTTATACCTTGACGGCTATTGGGCTCTGCTCATGTGTTCATCCGCGTGTATTATGGATAATTCGTGTTGTTGTTGTAGTACTGTTTCCCCCCCAAATAAGAGTATCGCCGCACGCGTACAACCAAAGTAAGAACGATTCAACACGAAGGCTGCTAGTGCGAGATGAACAACAAAGAAATAAAAACTTTTTCTCACCGTTTCTCTTTGTCAATTCAAACTTTCTTCCTCTATTAGTAATAAAAAATATATCCTTGTTAACCGATATTCTTGAGAAGTTGCGAGTGATATCGTTACCGATATTCTTGAGAAGTTGCGAGTGATATCGTTACCGATATTCTTGAGAAGTTGCGAGGGATATCGTTTACCGATATTCTTGAGAAGTTGCGAGGGATATCGTTTACCGATATTCTTGAGAAATTGTGAGTGATATCGTTACCGATATTCTTGAGAAGTTGCGAAGGATATCGTTTACCGATGTTCTTGAGAAATTGTGAGTGATATCGTTACCGATATTCTGGAGAAGTTGCGAAGGATATCGTTTACCGATATTCTTGAGAAATTGTGAGTGATATCGTTAACCGAGCGTTATAAATAGATGTTAGTTATATCGTTTACCTATTCTAGTTCAAGAGGTTCGTTAAGTCGGCTCCTATTTTCTCTGCCCATATAGACCGTCACTTCCCACTGTTAACGATACGAATAGTTGCGGTTAGCGACGAAGTGTCTATATCCGTCGAATATAGTGCAGGCCCTAATGGTTAAAATACAACCACAAAAATGTATGTATTTCACAAGACAAGGCCACTTACTGAGCATGCGTGGTGAAATTCACGGTTAATGAATGGCTGCAAACTCAAATCGGTTATGTATGAAATTAATGTTTGAATTAGTTTTTAAGTTTGAGGTCATTTATTCATAAGATCAGATATAGCAAAGCAGACTACCATTATAATCATACAAATCGTTTCATATTAAATCTTTTAGTCAGAATGACGTCACGTTTTATAATGTGATCACGTGACAATATTCAAGCTTCTGACAATATCTAATTTGTCGATTGTAATAGGTCCCTTTGAGTCTAAACACATTCTAGGGGTAGGCCTATATTGTAAACTGATATTTCTTAGAAGTTGCTAATGTCCACGTCCAGCCCGCGAAGGTAGGAGAGAATAACCAACCTATGTTTTAAATAAACCAGGGTTTTTAAAATATTGTAATATATTTCCGATATGGCCTCATCTAGTACTTACCCTGCTATAAATAATGTCACAACCTATATTTATTTTTTCATTGTCATCATCGTCATTGTTCAGATTGAATTATTATGTAGTTTTTTATTGACTCGCCCGTTTATTTAAAAAGTAGTGCATATAAAGGGGGATCGGAAAACATATTCGCGGGGAGGGGAGGACTTCGTGGTTTGACATGACAGTGCGGTGTCGAGACAATGTCGCGGTGACCCAGTTAGCGCGTGTGGGGCACCCTGACCTTATATGACCCTGTTGGGCAGGTGCCACACGAGGGACATTTCTGGAGGTCAACGGGTGCAGATGTTCGCCGCAGTTTCTGAGGACACGGGAAGTGCCTGTGTAATGATTGTACAGAACACTGCCTGTGTCTGGCCGAGCGGCAAAGATCAAAGTAGTATGAAGACCGGGTTACCTGTTGAGGTAGACTCGCGTGATGGTTACAGGGGGACTGATTTATATCTGATTGTTAAGAAGACGATGTGTTAATTGACTTCCTACTCAGGTAAGTGTTTATGATCTAGGGAAGACTGCAACGGCAAATAGAGTTGGCATGTTGTTTAGCGAGCGGTTTGTTCTCCTTAGGTCAGTTTAGGCCTATCCAACGGCTGTAGATCGAGCGTTTCTGACCTAGACATGGAGGAGGCCGGGGTTCGAGTATATTGTATAGGGGCGTATTATTACCCTACAACTATATATCAGGTTGAAATCTGAAATAGTTTTTTGTTCTACAACTTTCTATGAGTTAATTTATCAGTGTGACTTGGCAAAGTTTGATTTCCGCATACGATTTTGTCCAAATGTACACTGCATAATGGCCCACCAGATCGGTGGTTGATTCTTGTTACTTTTCCACCAGTGACACCAGACCTGGTTTGTTTTCCACCAAAACACCAACATTACTAAGTCGTGAAAGTACCATCATTTAGACGGCAAATACCAATTAAATCAACAGATATATGCTACTAGACTAACAAATGGGGACAATGCGTGTTGTACGGTTTCAATGCGTGTTCTGTTGTAGGCATATACGTGACGCCGGTATGTATGTTGATATTTGAAGTTTAATGAATATCGTTCAATGAATATATTTTAATATATATTTTACATACGAATATTAACAGATCTTATTTCTCAGAAAGTGCACGACGAAACTGTGTGGCGGTTATTGGCCACCATATTTAAAGGGGCTATTTCCTAGGTTTTACTATTTTGAAGGGGTATTGATCTATTTTATTATTATTAGACAAAATCCACTTCTGGATTAAATTAAGGGTGCAGTAGCTTTAGTTCTGCACACATGTTGTAATCGTTTCCTTCCTTATTATCGTACTTCTTCTTCTAATTATTCCAGGTAAATTTGTTGATGCTATTATTAGTCCAAAGGTATAAAGCTACAGTCTTGAAACTTTGGTCATGTATTATCAGTACTTTTTTTTGTTTGGTGTTTGTCTAACTACTAAGAGGACATCCGTCAAGCCGTCTTAAATGCTGGGTGTAGTGTACTACGTATATCCATTGAAATTTTGTTTAAGCTGCGAATAAGAAACAAAATGACGCACTTTTTCGTTGCCCATTAAAGCTACACAATTTTGTTGACTTAAAGCTTGTACTTTGGCCTTCCCACCTTTAACATTGACACATTTGTGCATAAATTGTTATGGTTTTTTTATTGTGACTCTTGTATTGAGAACAGTATCGTAGATAAAATGAGCAGCCGTCTGATTTTACTCGTCCAACAGGGCAACACAAAATATAGAATTGATTTTCCTGTAGATTTCTGGTTGCCTCCCTGAGTAAATGGACAATAGTTCAGTTACGATAATCCTGTGAAATTCATCCCAGTATATAAGAACAGTAACAAAATATTCATTTTCGCATGCAAACTAAATTTTGAAATTCGAATCCTAACCACAAGTTGTCAGCTTCCAATTGGTTGAGAGGTGTTACTAAGGGCTGTATGCTCGTTGTTTGCACCGGCTATCATTTCCAAATCGCCGGCTTCAAAATTAACTGTGTACGGCTGGATGAACGCTTTTGGTAAATTACGTGTTCAGCGACATGGGGTCACATTTCAGACTTTGTGCTTTAAAATGGTGTGACTTACGTTTATGACAGTTATCCTCACAAGTTTCAGCGAATAAAGAAATTGTATCCCTCCAAAACACCCATCCCATATATGATAACTGTACTAGGAGTATAAGCTAATGGTATAGCCCGTCCACATTTCAGATCTGTAATTCGTCGGGGTTAAAGCAGGGAGGTTAATGTATTGGTAGTTTGGGTTCATATTTATAACTTCCATTCGACCAGTCTAAACCAGTAAGTATAAACTGTTATTCAAAGAGATGAAGAGATTGGATAAATCGAAATACAACCAAGGACTTTAAGAATTATTGTACAATTTTTTAGTTTTTCCGAAAAATCGACACGGGACTCCCGTCTTTAAAGAAAAAACGCTGACTTCTTTTATCAGAAAAATGCCGGCTTAGCAAAATTTTACGCTATTTTGTAAAGAGCCCTGTGCAATTTTATCACTTTGTCTTGAAGATCACCAAAGAAGTATCGTGTGAAATGTTGTCTTTAAAAGGTCAACAAAATTGAATTCTATTAAATAGTCGTGCGTTTGTTGTTTCGATCAGACTAGAAAATTAAGGAAACCCGTTTATTCAATTTTAAAGAAATACGAGATCTGATCCTTGGATTAAAGACAAAGATCAGCTCAGTATTAAATCTCGTACATTATTTTTATTACTGATCATCAAAGACGAATTCTTTCGTACTGTGTACCCTCTTAGAGGTCACCAGGCTCGGAGAACATCGAACACTTTTTTCTCGAAAATCAGCCAATGTCAACTTTTCCTTAGAGCTTATTGAAAATTGTTCTTCTCTCGTGTTCAATCAGCTGGAAAATGTAGACAAATCCATACATCCAAATTTGAAGAGATCTGCTTTCATAATAAAAACAAGACAATCTTAGTTATAATACAATCTCGTTCCCTTTCTTAAAGTTTATCAAAGCTCAATGAAGTGCTAAATTGTTTATGGTATAGTTCTTCAAAGATTTTTTTTTTTCTTCAAGATAATAAAACTCTTAGATAATAAATCTAAGGAGAAATTTAACCTTTTGAAGGTATTCAAAGAAAAGTTTACAGAAATATTGTAGTTTTTATTTGAACCATTAATTTAGTCACTGTGAGAGATTATATTATTCAACATGAATGCTATAAAGTTAATGTTTATCTGTAGGCCCAAAGAGTATCTTTTTTTCGTTTTTTCAGACATACATATTTGTATACAGCTTATGCTGTCATCTCTTAACACATGTTTACACCACATATATCTTTTAAATAAATGAAGAGAGAAATACTCGCTTGCCTTCACTGGGACTCGAACCCGGGATCTTTGGGTTACAGGCCGAATACTCTACCGAATTCTTATCCAGTGAAGACGGCGATTTTCTCTCTTCATAAAGCACTGACACAGGGACGCTAAATTAGCATCTTATTTATCTAGATATTGCGCACAGTTTGTTTTTGCTTGAGTAAATCCGAAAGCCTGGTTCTGGCATATATAAATTTTAAATAAATGAAGAGAGAAATATTTGCTTGCCTCCACCGGGATTCGAACCCGGGACATTTGTGCTACAGGCCCAACACTCTACCGACTGAGCTACAGAGACTCACGGCAAAGAGATTATCGATTTTTTACCCAGTGAAGACGGCGATTTTCTCTCTTCATAAAGCACGGACACAGGGACGCTAAATTAGCATCTTTTTGATCTCGATATAACTCACAATTGGTTTTTGCTTGAGTAAATCCGAGAGCCTGGTTCTGGCAAATTAGCATCTTTTTGATCTAGATATTACTCACAATACACCATATATATCCATATAGGAGCGAAAGCGGTCACATTTTTGGAGGGAATCCCTGGACTTCTTAGCAAAAACCGCAAGGGTAAAAAGTAATAACTTACATATCGTTCAGATCAATGACAACTACGCGCTGATTAATACAGCAGTTCTTCCTTACGTTTTAATGACTTGCCCCACACGATTAAAAAGTGAAAATAATCCTATAATAAGATCTATATCATACAATTCGCTTAACAGTCTGTTATATGGATTCTTCCAAATACGTTTGTTCAACGAGAAAATGCGATTAATTCTTTCGGGTTTCTTTCTTACCTGGGACATAATTGAAAAAACTATGTTAATTGTCACCTTGAAGAACCACTTTCATGAAGTAGCAACTTACCCAACCCGATACGTCATTATAACAATAATACAACACACAGTATCTTCCCAAAGAAACGCCCTATTGTATATTAACATGCACGTCGACATCAGTTATAACCGGTATTTCCGAATAATTTTAACATGGGTTGTGCTTTTGAATTTGCTCCTGTCTGTCGCGCCTTCTGCTGTGTTTTATTTTTAACACACTTTCTACCATATCACGAGGTCTTAAAAAATTCAACTATGAAGTGGAATCCATAAAGCTTTCCCAACAAGTTATCTTTGCCATACCAATGGCCATCGCCTTTTACCAAGTTCTAAGAACTCTTTAATGTATACTGTTAACCGATGTCACTGAAACTCCATCTTATTTTACTAAGTGCCCAGAACTAAACAACTTCTGTCATCTTCTGTTAACTGATGTCCCTGAAATTCCATACCATTTTTCCAAATTCCAAGAAATTCTGGAACATACTATTAACTGATGTCAACGAAATTCCATCCTATTTTACCAATTTTCCAAGAAATTCCGAAGGTAGCCTACTGTTAACTGATGCCACCGAAATTCCATCCAATTTACCAAATTCCAAGAAATCCTGGAGGTACTGTTAACTGATGCCACCGAAATTCCATCCAATTTACCAAATTCCAAGAAATCCCGAAGGCACTGTTAACTGATGTCGCCGAAACTCCTTCCTATTTTACCGAGTGCCAAGAAATCATGGAATGTACTGTTAACTGATGTCAACGAAACTCCATCCAATTAACCAAATTCCAAGAATTCTTGAAGGAGCTGTTAACTGATGTCAACGAAATATCAACCTATTTTACCAAATTCCAGGAAATCCTGAAGGCACTGTTAACTGATGTCACCGAAATTCCTTCCTGTTTTACCGAGTTCCAAGAATTCATGGAATGTACTGTTAACTGATGTCAACGAAACACTATCCAATTTACCAAATTCCAAGAATTCCTGAAGGAGCTGTTAACTGATGTCAACGAAATATCAACCTATTTTACCAAATTCCAAGAAATCCTTAAGGCACTGTTAACTGATGTCACCGAAACTCCTTCCTATTTTCCCGAGTGCCAAGAACTAGCAACTCCTGGAATCTTCTGTTAACTGGTGTCACCGAATTAACGAATTTGACCGATTGTTCTTTGAAGTGTATCAAAATGAATTAGATTGGAAGACAGAAATTACAAGTAATTTATGTTCCACCAACAAAAATCGACTGTTACTTTTCACTGTGTGTCACTATAGTTTTGGCGGATGACTTTGAATGGATAACATTGGCAACCGACTGTTGGGCCTGTAAACTAAAGGTCCTGCGTTCGAATCCCTTCATTTATTCAATATATTTCGGACGGGAAACCTACCCGATTTTATCCAATTAAAGCAAAACTTCATGGTGACACGGAAGAAGGCCAACTTCCAAATCCAAAGAAGGGGGAAGAGGAAGGGAGGCCGAAGTTTGTGTGTGTGTGTG
This sequence comes from Mopalia muscosa, assembly GCA_031763545.1. NCBI lineage: Eukaryota > Metazoa > Mollusca > Polyplacophora > Chitonida > Mopaliidae > Mopalia > Mopalia muscosa. The sequence continues at coordinate 11,118 of JARFOD010017219.1, forward strand.
GGGGGGGGGGGGGGGGGGGG
>JARFOD010017230.1:0-11137 GCA_031763545.1 Mopalia muscosa
TCAGAGGCTAAGTAACATATGCTCATTTCAGAGGCTAAGTAACATATGCTCATTTCAGAGGCTAAGTAACATATGCTCATTTCAGAGGCTAAGTAACATATGCTTATTTCAGAGGCCAATACCCAAAGCAACATGTTGTGAAATATAAAGTTGTTTTTTTTAGGCCAACCCTGGAGGGAACTTCCCCCACCATTTTTTCAATGTATTAACTTGATATCCCCCCAAAAGGCATGGAAATCTCGTAATAAATGTAGAATTGAGAAAGTTAAAAATGTAGATTTATTTATGTTATTAAAAGCACCACTTAAGACAATTTGGCGAAATAAGAGTAGAACTGATTTTGATAGAAAATAAAAATACCTTTTTTGTATTTATAAAATGTGTAACCAATAGGCATCGCATTCGAGCACAAAAAAACTCAACATTTTATTAAAAAGGGGTTTGTCAGAATATAGTGTTATGTTGTATACTCTAGAGTATATGGTCTTATATAGTATACTCTAGAGTATATTGTGTTATGTTATATACTCTAGAGAATATAGTGTTGTGTTGTATACTCTAGATTATATAGTGTTTTGTTATATACTATAGAGAATATAGTGTTTTGTTGTATACTCTAGAGTATATAGTCTTATATTGTATACTTTAGAGTATAAAGTGTTATGTTATATTCTCTAGAGAATATAGTGTTGTGTAGTATACTTTAGAGTATATAGTGTTATGTTATATACTCTAAAGAATATAGCGTTGTGTTATATACTTTAGAGTATATAGAGTTATGTTATATACTATATAGAATATAGTGTTGTGTTGTATACTCTAGAGTATATGGTCTTATATTGTATACTTTAGAGTATATAGTGTTATGTTATATACTATAGAGAATTTAGTGTTGTGTTGTATACTATAGATTATATGGTCTTATATTGTATACTTTAGAGTATAAAGTGCTATGTTATATACTGTAGAGAATATAGTGTTGTGTTGTATACTTTAGAGTATATAGTGTTATGTTATATACTATAGAGAATATAGTGTTGTGTTGTATACTCTAGAGTATATGGTCTTATATTGTATACTTTAGAGTATATTTTGTTTTATGTTATATACTCTAGAGAATATAGTGTTGTGTTAGATAATCTAGAGTATATGGTCTTATATTGTATACTTTAGAGTATAAAGTGTTATGTTATATACTCTAGAGAATATAGTGTTGTGTTGTATACTTTAGAGTATATATTGTTGTGTTATATACTATAGAGAATATAGTGTTGTGCTGTATACTCTATAGTATATGGTCTTATATTGTATACTTTAGAGTATATAGTGTTATGTTATACACTCTAAAGAATATAGTGTTGTGTTGTATACTTTAGAGTATAAAGTGTTATGTTATATACTATAGATAATATAGTGTTGTGTTGTATACTATAGATTATATGGCCTTATATTGTATACTTTAGAGTATAAAGTGTTATGTTATATACTCTAGAGAATATAGTGTTGTGTTGTATACTCTAGAGTATATAGTGTTTTGTTATATACTCTAGATAATTTAGTGTTGTGTTGTTTACTCTAGAGTATATAGTGTTATGTTATTTACTCTAGAGAATATAGTGTTGTGTTGTATACTTCAAAGATCCCGGTAACTATAGAGGCATATGTCTCCCTAGTATATTAAGTAAGTTGTTTACCAGTGTTATTAATAAGAGACTATCGCAATGGGCAGATAACTCTAACTTAATGTCTGAAGCCCAAGCTGGTTTTAGAGCTGGATATGGTACAGTTGACAATATATTTACCCTACATGCCTGTATCTAAAAAGTGTTATCCAAGAACAAAGGAATATTATATCTTGCTTTTATTGATTTTAGAAAAGCCTTTGACTCGATCAACAGACAAAAACTTCTTTTCTTACTGTCTCGTTACGGGTTAAATGGGAAAATATTAAATTGTTTACGGGGTATCTACAAAGAAGTTAAATCATGCGTACGATGCGATACAGGGTTAACCGAACAATTTTGTTGCCCTTTGGGCGTTCGACAAGGTTGTGTCCTAAGTCCTCTTTTATTCTCCCTTTACATCAATGAATTAAGTCAGGATATTTCAGTATCAAGTTCTGATGGTGTACAAATGTTCCCGGATGTAACAGAGTTAATAATTTTGTTATTTGCTGATGATGTTGTTTTATTGTCTTTTTCTGTTTTTGGTCTCCAAAAACAGCTAAATGTTCTACACCAGTACTGTAAAAATTGGGAACTTCAGGTGAACACAGGCAAGACAAAAGTAGTTGTCTTTAGAAAAGGAGGAAGGTTGCGAAAAACAGAGAAATGGGTAATAGGTGAAGAACCCTTAGATACTGTTAGTAGCTATAAATATTTGGGTATGACGTTTTCGTCTAAACTTAGCCTACATGCTGCCACTGCTAGATTTGCTTTACAGGGTAAATGTGCTTTGTTGGAAATATTAAAAACAATGTGGTATTTAGACGACATGCCCATTAATATATTTTTCAAATTGTTCGACACTAAAGTCAAACCCATTCTTCTGTATGCGTCAGAATTGTGGGGTTTCCAAAAATATGAAGCTTTGGAACAAATTCAGTTTCTTGCTTGTAAACGATGGTTGCGAACCGGTAGTAGCACTCCAAACGCTATGGCTGTTGGTGAATGTGGTCGTTATCCACTATTTAGCTCCACTGCCGTAAGATGTGTCAAATATTGGTTGAAGTTGTTAGATATGCCAAACACAGGATGTCCCAATAAGGCTTACATAATGCTGCTGCATCTGGACAATATTGGCAGACACACATGGGCACCAAATATTAAAAAGCTATTAAATAACGTAGGAATGGGTTTTGTTTGGCAAAATCAAGGGGTAGAAAATCCGACTAAATTTCTGACTGTGTTTAAACAAAGGTTATTTGACATCTCTCAGTGAAACTTGTCAGGTATTATCAATTCCAGTACGAGATATGATGTTTATTGTATGCATAAGTTTGAACTGAAAACAGGAAAGTATTTAACAGCGGTGGTACCAAGTAACTCAAGGTGAGATATGGCGAAAATACGGGTGGGGAATGTTGGAGATGTTCGGGCGGTTTCTTCAAGCGAAAAGCGACAAGATGTCTGCGCCCTGGGAAAACTCGAGGTGAAATATTAATCTTCATATTTGATAAATTATTTAAAGAAGAAAACAAAATCGTAGAAAGTATCTGTTCGGTGGGTTAGAAAGCAAATTTTATGCATTTTCTGATCCAATTGTCGTATCATTTCGGGAGCCTATCGCTTCAACCTATTTACAGACATTTTTATCGCCACTCCGCAGCTTGGTGTAGCCAGAGTTTCAATAGGCTCCATCAGTGTTTGTGGCAATTTGAATATTGAATAGGACCCCTTAAAAATTGTACATCAATAATATCCCGTACGATAATTGATTATATGTAAAACGTGCTTTAAAAGCGTAAAATTTCTTTTCTGAACTGTTAACACAATTAATTTGTTTTGACTGTATATCTGATTTTGGTGTACAAAGTTACCTCCCCTGGACTAAAAAAAAAGCAGACTTTAATATAGAGTCTGTAGCCTAATTTATAGCTTGTATGCATTTATTTCACAAACATGTATATGTACCAAAGTGTTCAAGTCACCTTTTAGAGAGATCATTTTGGTTAGCATTCCTTATAACAAAACAAAGAACGGTTGTTCTTACTATGTACTCAGGTGTGAGGCACGGCTCCATAGTACATAATAAGTAAGGGTTGTTCTTGATTATGTACTAAGGTGCAGAAGGCGTGGCTCCTTAGTACATTATAAGTAAGGGTTGTTCTTGATTATCTACTTAGGTGTGAGGCACAGCTTCATAGTACATAATTAGGGTTGTTCTTGATTATTTACTAAGGTGCAGAAGGCATGGCTCCTAAGTGCATAAGAAGTATAGGCTATTCTTGATTATGTACTTAGATATACATGTATGGTGTGAAAACTGGTTATCTAACTAAAATTAAAAAGCACATCCTGTAAGGCCAAAAAGTCACATGACCCAAACCTTCCCTTCCCCTTTCATTTCATGATATGCAGTGCCACTTCAGTCCCGACATGATGAGACTCACTGTTTGTCAGCCTTGTATAGCTAGAACTCCTGTCGGCATTGTTGTGATTTTCAGTGTATTTCTCCATGAGGCATAGCTATTTATTTATGGTTTATCCTAGAATGCACAGTCCCGACGTCAACCTGTAATGTCAAATGACTTTATGACAACCCAAGCAGTACTCACTACATTAACTTGACGAGAGATCACCACAATGTCTCTTATTCACCAGTGGGGAGCCATTCTCCTGTTCCGCAGTACTTAATAAAGAAAAGACCTTCCCTAGTATACATCAAGGAGTCTGATTGGCTCCTTGGTACAAAATTAGTAACAACCTTTTTGAGAATTCTTTTTCTTTAATCTTTATTATTAAAAGCATGAGATTTGCTTTGCCAAACTTAGAACAGACGTCAATGTCCAAGATGGATTCTACATGTGATACTAATACAGTAAATCAAAATTCCATGTATTCAGCCATGTTTGCATAGTTATTATGTTTTCTGTTGAAAGTGTAAAGATATGGCTGCCCAGAGACTTTTTACCAACTTTAACATTACTAAATGTTCAAGATTTCTTTGTACACTAGATCTATTTTGTCTAGAAAATAAAATGACATAAATGAACACAAGAAGTAACACCTTTCTTGTATATACATGTTATTGAAGCACAGACCTTAAAATTCCAATAATAACCTTGGAAATAATTGCATATTTAAGAAGCTGAGAAGCTAAGGATTCCTCTAAAATGCTTATTTAAAAAAAAAGTGCTAAAAGTCCTGCTTTAACCACTTTTTCCTACTCAGTTTTGAGGACACCGGCTTATTTCATCCATTAAGGACTAAGAATGAACTAAGGCCATGTTGCTTTATATCATAATATCAGTTTGAACTTCACACTTGTGTTAATAAAAAAAGCACAAAAATGGTGACTATAATATTTGCAGACATTAGTTAAGTGTTCACAGCACGTTCAGGTTTGAATAGTGTAAAGTATGCAATCACTGGTCAGCCCTACAGGTGGAAATACTGTTATATCCCATCATTCCCATGGGAAATTTGGTACCTTGCAATCTCATTCTGCAACTTATTCAGCAGCAAGCTACATGCTTTCAGGTCTACATGGAAACACAGGGTCATTATATTAGATAAACAGAAAACTCAGTGACATAGACTTAAAAAGAGACCAAAAAATTGATTCACAATTACTTGCCACTTAGTAGCCAGGCATATATGTAATTTACTTATTATAATACATAAATTATAAATAAAAACAATTCCTAAAATGTAAATGTAATAATCATACAAATGAGCCTAATATAGCTATGTCATGTATAACTTCATGAGGCAAAGCCACTTTGTTTTTAACAGTTTCATCACAGAATAGATTTTCTGTACTGTTCAAATCAGTTTTATTGGATGCATTTTCCTTCTGGATGGTACTAACTTCCTTTTCACAATGTTTCTTCTTGTATGCAATGTATGGGTAGTAACAATCGAATCCAATGCATATAACACTGTCATACAGGACACGATACTTTGTTGGAAGGAAGAAGAAATTGACAAACTGAGCTGGGGGCCAGATAAATAATTCAGCCTTATAAAGAGAGGCGCCTTTACCCCAAAATTCACTAGCTACTGAGCGCAGAGATGTTTTTTCTAAAATTCCAAAAGTCACCAGAAACAAGATGATCAACACTGGTGAAAATAACACTTGATCCAAAATGATTTTCTGGCAGACATTTTTAAAAGTTCTTTTTACTAAAAATTTGTCCAACCAAATGTACCAGTAATGACAGGCTGCACCGCTGGGAGCACCTGTCAAAGCGATTTTACAAGTACGGAGCAAATTGAAAGAATTCTGCCTCTTACAGACAATTTCATATTTCTGTTGTAATATGTCACCAAGACCAGACGATGACACTGAAATCACTGTGTTTGTGGCCAGCAGGTACTTTGAGAAGAGGACACCTTTTCTGTGACTGACAGACTGTTTGACTGTAACATATGATAATGTGACAGCTTGTCTCACTTGTTTCATTAGAAGACTCATCTCTCTGAAAACAAATAAGCACTTTGTTAAGAAAACAAAAGCAGAACGAAGAAGATTAGCTATCTTTGATATGCTTTTAAGGCTCATTCTTTTTCTGGCATAAACTTTACCACATGAGTTGAATCAAGATGTATAACATGTTAGTCTGTTTGATTGTAATTACTTATACTTCTTAAGGACTCTATCGCTAGTCAGAAGTAAAAAAAAGTGATCTTATCTTTTTGTGGCTTTTGCGGGTATTTCCAAAGGATGATAATATTAACACCATATATATTTAGAAAGCTGAGGATTTCAAGATTCTAAATATAATGTCATATTATGATTCATAATATTTTTTAATCGCATTTATAAAGAAAAACGTCAAATAATTTTATTAAATGGACCCTTGTTTGTAACTCTTATATTTCTCAGATGGTTTGAGATTTTTTCTCCAAACTTGCATGTCTTTGTAGACAAGTATTTAAACTAAAATACCATCATAGGGTTTTTCTTAATTCAATTGTTTGTGAACAATTGATAAAAATGTATGTAAAAAAACAAAAATCTGCCCTTAAAAAAAGACTTAGCTGCAAATAGTCCAGGAAAAATAAACAATTTAAAAGATAAAAATCAAGAAAAATGAAAGCTGAGAAAAAAGGTGAAATAGAGTTTTATCTATTGCATTAATTGTTTTAATACATAATTTAAAAAAAAATATCTTTAAATGGCAGTTTTAACTCGAAATTTGAGTGAGGTCAGCATCACTGATTTTGTTCACACCTTTGTTAATGACTATCAGTTGGTGTCCTACTGGGGGCATGAGTAGTTTGTATAAATATGTGTTCTACCACCCAAAATCATTTGTTCTCGAGGTCTACTGCTCACTTCAAATACACATCCCCAACATTCATGCAATTGATCTGTTGTTGTCCTTTAGCTAATTGGTTTGTGGTAAAAGTCAGCAGGTAGTTAGTTGAGGTGAGATAATCTTGTTAATCCCTTCTTCCCTTTGATATGCATAATCTTTGAAGCACACAGTTTACAATTTAAATTCTAACATTCTAGACTAAAATATATATTTTTTTTTGTCAAATTTTTTGCATTATCAAGATTACGAAAAGAAGATTTCAGAAAAGCAACCCCCAAAAAAGTGAAAATTTTACCCCTGATTAGCAGTCCTTAAGTTCAATAGTTCATTTCAGCCACATGAAAGCGTGCCAGCTCAGTGGGCAAAGGAAATCACCATCAAGCCCAGGGTGGCTACATTTTACCAAAAGTATATTAACTACAGTGTGAAACTGCATATTCAGTAGTGTAGAAGACACTGTTTCTAAAACATTCACATTTGACTTCACACAACGCCCCATGTGACAAACTGGTGAACTGTCAAGGGAGAAATTGAGCATTAAACTGACTTTCCCTGCAAGCCAACTATTTAACCCGGTTTGACCATGCAATGAAAGTCTAATGTCCACTAAGCATGGGAGTATCTGGGACTATAAATAGGTTAGTACACACAAAAAAAAAGCAAGTCTGCTTCTGTTTTGGATTTAACCAATGTAATGAAAAGGGTGAAAGAGAAGCAGGCATATGAACTCCACATTTAGGCCTAGTCGATTGTACATCTATACTATAGAAAAGAGTTAATATGAATGGAGTCAATGTGAGGAGACTTATGACCAGTTACAAATTAATCTATATCTCTGACTATACATATAAACCCTGATTTTCATATAAGCTTACACCAAATTATTTTCACATAATTCAAGTGGGGCAAGAGCCGAATTGGATTCCCGAAATCACCGACCTCTTACAACACTCACTGTCGACATCACCCTATCTCTTATAACATGGGCGATGGAAACTATGCTCTCTACATTACTGAATATGCGGTTTTACACGTCTAGTTAATGGACTTCTGGTACTCATCAGGAGTCTCATGGCTACAGGCACTTTTTTTTTTAGAGAATCTTTTAACCAACTGATCTATGTCATGCTGCATTGGAAGTGAACGTTTTCAATATAGGGACAAAGATCATTCTTTAAAATTATTTTCAGTTTAAACTTTAAACACGGGAGAAGTACTACGAGAATATGACTTTGGTCACACTTACCTGTGAACGCCTCAAGGTCTCGTTGACCTGAGAGACCGAGTGTCAAAAGAGTTTCATAAGCATACTGAAGTGAAACCACAAGGGAGGCGATTGTTTCAGGTAAACAGATTCTGATGAAGCTGAAACAGCCCAATTGTCAAAAATTCAATTTAAATTTCATCATAACATCTAGACATAAGCTTATCAAACTTACAAATACTAAACTGTTACAATGACAGAAAGATATTCCCTTTTTTTCGTGTCTGAACCGGCGAAATCTGCTCCAACGTGAGCGAACATCTCTGTGCGGAGATCAAATAGCACGGGTACTCTATACTAATAGGTTTACATTAGATTAGGAAATGTACGAGTTTATCCAAACACCTTGACGAAGGAGAGTGGTGCCAAGCACCGCATAAACAACATGGAGGACGGCTGATGATTTTAGCGTTTTTGTTTTGCTAGTTTGGTGTAAGTTTTCTTAGATTCGAATCAAATACTGGTGAAAATGGTTACGTTTTTTTGTATATTGAAACAGTGCATTATTCTAATAAATTGAAGTGTTGGTCACACAGCCCCCCATGAGTGGCGAGAATGTACATCAAATGATTCGAGGCTCGTACGAATATCAAATGATCTCAGAGTCTGTGTTAATAATATATATTAATACCTTACCGTTCCCAGTTACTTGTTGCCATTTTATGTAAGATAACTGGTAAACCAGAATGGCAACAAGAAGACGGGTAAGATAAGATCTTTTTTTTTTAGACCTTATGTAAAGTATAAGCTTACAGATTTCCATACTGGACACTGGCATCTGAATTATGTGTTGAAATTGAATGAACAATGTCTGACGTTAAAACATATCTAAGTTATTAAGACTATTGTTACTGTTCTGTTTATTATTATTATTATAATTATTATTATTATGGCAAATTTTTGTCACGGCTTTCTCAAAAACTGTTATAGCTGCAGTATTTTTCTTTGAAATATATACTCGCACGGTCGGACTTCACAAAGTCTCCTATTTGTGGCTATGTAGTTGACCTAGTTGTTGCGTGACGTCATTGGATCAAGTATTTTGAAAAATTTCTTCTTCTAGAGAACTGCAGCTCATATTGCATTCAAATTTTACTCAAATGTGCACTAGGTCTAGGCTAAGTAATTTTGAATTCTACGTTACTGTCGCTGGAAAATTGTGGATGTTCGCTATGACGTCATCAAAATTGGCCAAAAAATTGCATTTTTTTCGAATTTTTTTTCCAAAACAATGATTGTTCTAGATAAGGTATAGTGTCTAGAGTCCAAAAATGTTCTCCTTTTTTTGCTACGATTAGTACTTTTTGAGTTATTGGCAATTTCCCAAAAAAGTGATGTCACATTTGCCAAGTCGTCGTGACGTTATTTAAAGATTACAGCATAGTAAATGAAGCCGGGAGTTAGGAAAAGTGATGGTCAATGGGAGATAATCATGTCTAGTATAATAAACTGTTAGTGTCTGCTATTTTATGGCTTTTGTGTTGATAACGAAAATAGGTCGAATTCCTTTTACAGCTGTTCAAACAATTGCTATACATTGTAACGCTACAGGCCAAAATGAAAGTAACTATTTTAGGGCTCGCTAAAAATCCTTTGCTCAGAAGAATTTATTAGATATTTGTCGATCGATTATTATAACCATTGGTTGACTTTAAACGGGATAGACAACAAAATAGTTATCGGAATTCTGTACAGCTGTCCCTACAGCTCTAGTTATTATTATTATTAAAGTTATTCAACTCTCTAATTTACTAAAAAACTAAATGAAATAAAAGTAAAATGCTAACCTGATCTAGTCAGAAACTAAATTCACTCGAAAATGGCCTAGAGAACGTCATTTTTACGCCATTTTGATTTTGTCTCTTTTGAAAATTTGAGTAAAGGATTAAAAACAAGTGAATGAATAGCTACAAAATTTAATAGGCTTATAGCCCATATCTAGTGAGGCTTAGTTTGGATAAAAAAAAATTGATCGGGTCATTGGTATCATATATATGGTAGGTAAAACAATTCACGTGTCCACTATTTTTGGACTTCCGGTTCTTGATGTATATCATTAAACGGGGATTTACTTCATAAGTAAAAATCTGGTAGCGCTTTTTGCCTGAGTTTAATAGTAGTGACGTCATTTCAGGTCAAAGTTAGCAAAAGTAACCATTTCAACAGTCACATGAAAGAAAACGGCTTGTCACAGCATACTTTAATTTATGTAAAATATAGTCCCATGTATGCTCTTTATTGCGCAGTGAACACATTTACTGTCCCATTTAAATTACAAGACTTATGAAGCATCAAAATTGAATAAAGTTCAAAAATTGAAGTTGCGATTTTAATCATATTTTAAAGACATCACAAATTTCAAGGATTGAATGAGGCGAATTTTTGAAGGTTAAATTTAATGTCATAATTCAATAACAATCAAATAAGGAGGCCGTAAAATACAGGAGCATATCAGAAAAATAGTATTAAAATATCTTAAACAGAAGAACCCTTTATTATATGGATTGGTAATTAATACTGTAGTTTACTTTTTTGAAGACATTTCAAATTTGAAAAAATTGGGACATTTGGATGAATAGATTGAAAGTTGTAAAATCACATCGGAACTTTATTCATCAGCATGTAAAACCCATACACAGCATTATTCAACCATTACTACTTAACTGGCCGGGATAGCTCATACAGCAACGCATTCTTCTCGTAATCCGAAGGTCGACAGTTCGATCCCACCTAGATAATATTATTTTTTTATTTATTTGTTTTTTTATTTATTTTTTTTTCTGTTAAAGGTGCAGTGTTATAGAGAAATAAAGCTTTTAATTTTTCATAGAAAAGATCTAGAATTTGAAAGCTATATAACCGTTTGCACAGTTATAAAATTTAGTTTT
>JARFOD010017241.1:0-11137 GCA_031763545.1 Mopalia muscosa
GGGAAATAGTAAAAACAACAACCCAAAGGATTTATCTTCCTTAGGGGACCTCATAAACAGTATGACAAATTTGTCATGCTGGGTGCTAGAGGGTTAAGAAGGTCTTCTTTTGGGTAAACAAACAATTAAGTCAAAATACCATTTGGCTAAAACCGTCGTCCCCTTACCCCCAATGACTTGCGTATGACCATTTTATGATATTCGGCGGTATTCGGTAAATTACCTAAAATTGTGCGGTCGATGCCAGGCAATTTAGAGCTGATAAATGCACGGAACTGTGTTTTCAGGTGCATTCAGGTGTAGACCAATGCAATTTATTCTAAAAAGATAAATAAAACCAATCATGTATATGGTTTCCTCCCGGTTATCCACCTAATTATGCAAGCAATAATGAGAATGGACAATCTGTCGTCATGTAAGTGAAATACCCTTGAGTACGACGTTAAAACGCCAATCAAACAAATAAACAAACAATCAAATCGTGAGTTTTTGGTAAGATAGTGATGGAGCGGGTTGATCCAAAAGCTGCAATCTGCGTGGAAAAGCTATAGTGGCACTTGATCGTAACAAAATGTCACAATATAAAAACTGTACACTTCGTACATCAAGCCTTTATATCGTCACACTGCTAACATAATTGCCTATCTCATTTTTACAGGTTTTGTTAAAAAGGGGAAAAACTATTTTTTGTGACTTAATAAATCTTGTTTATTGATAACCTCATGTTAACATACAATTCATAGAAACACAATGAGCATACAATAATAAGTATTAGGAAACTCTATTACATAACTCCATGATATGACATGATCATTTAACAAGGAATTAGGCAAATTGCCAATCTGAGTAAGTATACATTCTCTGGCATTTCTCACACACTGTTTTATCTATGCGTTAGACCATTATACAGCAGGTGCCCAATACGTTCAGCAATTGATTTAGGCAAGAATATCAATTTCGTGAAAAAGGGAGTTATAGGCAATTATGTTAGCATATGTGTGGCGATATGACAGTCTATATAGACAATCGCGTGGAACACGTGGTAAACACATGCACTCAATGTGTAAACTGTATAGTGGGCCAAGTGCGTCTTAAGTCGATACTATATTACCCGAGTGTTTTAAATGACAAAGTGTTTTACCAGCCAATCAAATCGCATGATTTCAAAGATCACCCGTACAATTTTTGTCTCACGTCAAGTTTTATTTTCTCACGTGTCCTTGCCAAATGCGCACGACAGAAATTGTTTTGTCGTGTGTGTTGCTCCAAAGTCGTGTCCTCAGATTATTTGACGTGTAAGATTAAGTTGGTGTCATTTAACATAGCACACCGGAAATGTCAGGTATCGATTAGTTCATAACAACGTGGAAGTTGAGACCTCAGGTGAGCGCATAATGTGCAGAAAAGTATTTGCTCTTTACATGTGATTGGCTGGTCAACAACGAAACGTTTCCTGTGTACTTTGAGACATACAGAAATCGATACCTGGCCTCTCCGATGGGCTATGTTACATGTTTTGAAGCTCACGTAAGATAACATAAATTAATGTGAAATAGTAGTAATACTTAAAAAAAAAAAATTCTTTTGAAATCAGCCGATTAAACTGATAGGCAGCTCATTTTAAATACCTACGTAATATAGTTTGGGCTTGACCCCTAGTTCGATTTTCAGAAGACACAGTATATTTAATCCATTATACAGAAGAGTTTTTATCTGATTCATGAATATCTATATATTTTTGGAAAGCTTTAATACTCAGGATTACATATTTGTGCATGTGGTGAAAATCAAATTATTATTTCGAAAAGTATTGCAAAATGAGTAAATGTCAATAGAAAAAATAAGATTGTATTTTTGAAGGTTTATTTCTCGAAGTGCAATAGGGATATGATTCAACAGATGACACAGAAGAATAGTCCCTAAACAGTGGATTTTTTTTGCCTATCCCATATTGGAAAGTGTTATATAACACTGTAAAATACAGATTTAAGAAAACATTAAAAAAAGCAATGACGAATTAAAAAAAAATAAGACACCGTTTACTAGATCGCATTGTGCTCTTTACAATGGGACAAATTTGATTTATCAATCTAACATGAATAGTTGTCTAGCAATATACCATGCATGGGAAATGTAGAATCTGTTTAAAACAGGAGTGCCAGAAATAGGCAGTTTTGCCACTTGCCATATGATCAAGGAAAAACTAAATTATAGGCTCAAATGATTTCTAATCATTTGTGTTTTACCAACATATATAGTGAATACCTAAATTTTGTATCCAAGATTTTATCCAAATTTGGCCATTTTGAGCCCAAGGGTTACAGCAAGACCTTAAACAGCACTTGGTCCACCACAGAATTGCAGCTAGACGCTAGCTCAATAAATAGGGCTAATTCCTCCGTCTTAGCCCTACGTCCCGCCCATCTCAACCCATGGTGAAGGTTGGAAATTGATCTGCCGCTATGGCCGGCCTCTCAAAACATGTATCCGATTTTTTTTGGATAGAAAAATCACAGTAATCAAACCCATTCTTTCTTTTATGACGTTTAAATAAAGTTTTTTAAATAGTCAATACATACAATATTGATTTACTGTTATTTACAATAACAGTAAATCAATGTTGTATGTATTGGCTATGTTTACAAAGCTATTCAGCGGTGAGCTTCATGCCACCATCACGTAGCAGTGAACTTGTCAACAAAAGTTTCAACCACAGTTGACTGATTACTGCGTCATTAAATTGTCATTTAGTTATGATTGATTGTTTATAACGATCACCTAGTTACCACGTGTTAAACATACGACCAACAGGTGACGAAACACTATCCTTAGAGGGACAGATCGACCCAGCATACATAACTGAATCAGTTTATTGTAAAATTTTGTGAGAAAGCTTGATCTTTGTTACCGGGTTATCACCCGAGAAACATACGGAGAGCGCGTGACGTGTACCTGATCGAATCATTTCATGCTATGTATTCTTTTCCCTACCGTAAATAATCTCGGGCAATATATGGGTCACTTTAGATGGCCCAAATAACCAAGTTTTTATTGTTTATGTCTGAAGGCTATTCTTGTGATAGTATTACGACGTCATTGAAGCTATATATTGTTATTGAATTACTAAAAATCTCGCGACTATATATAGACACTGTCGGCGAAACTTATGTGTTAGGATATGAAGGTGAACAGTTTGCCTCACAAAGGACAGGTGGTATTCACTTATTTAATCTCATTTATAAGGGGACTTAAATCGTTTAAATTTCAAAACGGTACAAGCTGGGTTGACCCCAAAGTGCCGACCCGTTTTCGTTTCTATATATATACCATTTCTATGTTACCGAGCCGATGCGGTTACTTGTATAGACTGACTTTTTGACATGACGAAATATGAATTACGAGGGTTTGCGCTGATTGTAGACATCGCAGGGTGGTTTGTACGATGTTTCTTCTCGGTGTCTCATCTGTTACCCACAATGAACAGTTAAAGGTTAACGTTCAAATTAAAGCGGGAATATTCGTGAGTGCTACGTTAAATGTCAACCAACAGGCCAGCTAACGAAGCAGCCACCCAATCAACCAACTGAACAACTGTCCAAATAAACCAAACGAGCAACCCACCCACCAATAAACCAACCAACAAATCAAGAAGTCAAAACAATCAAACAACCAGCCAGTCAACCTGCCAAGCAGCCAACGAAGCAAGCAAAGAAGTAACGAAGCAAACAATCAACTAATAAAACGCACAAACACGACGTGGAAATATAAGCATTTAGCACGTTTTTTAACCCTTATCCTCCGCTGTAAATGGCGTAGTAATTGACACATACCATTGGCTAGCATATAGATATTTAATGATATGACAGTTATTTGTCATCATATGTCATTTCCTTTTCATGATATGGAATTTCTTTATCACATAGTACGACATTTCATTTGTAATATGGTATTACTTTTCATTTTGCATCTATTATTCCATTTCATTTGGCATATAGGATGACGTTTCATTTTGCATCTATTATTACATTTCATTTGGCATATAGTATGACGTTTCATTTGTCATTTGGTATAACGTTTCATCTATAGTAAGATTTTGTTTCAAATTGGTCAAATGAAAGCATTTTAACATAACGATGAATAAATAATTGACAATAATAGGCACATACCGCTATCAATGTCACTGCAATATTATTTTGTCGATTCACTGGTAATTTATAGTATTGATAGTATTTTCGTCCGAAAAACGTTTTTACCCGTACACTAATTGTATACTGTAAGTAAATAAAAAGACATGTACATTCCTCGGTATATTTTGTTTCAATTCGCTTTGTCTCTTTAAGCGCGTCATATTCAAATACTGCATAAAATGGTAAAATAGTTTTTTTTCGCATTTTAAGTTGGGTGCTTTCACTGGATAATGAAGCTATCAAAACAAGGAACCGACTAAAGAAACAATGTACAGTGGAGTCTAGAGCAGGATCTTCGTCAAATTCGGCTTTGGTCCGAGTATGGCTGGTTGAATTTAATGCTGCTTAGACAGTAGCTCTACTGGTATCAAGGTGCAGGCATCCATCCAGTATTGTTGTTGTTGACTTTAAACTGTTCATTCATCACCCTTCCCCAAACATTTAGGTGTAACCTTTTCGCAAAACGCTTTATGGAATGATCATATTGAAACCATGATAGTTAAATCTACATAGAGGTCTTCGGTCTTCTCTGGGTTAAAATACAAGTTTGATAGAAAGAGCCTTGAGATTATGTACAAATCCTTTGTAAGACCCACTCTTGAGTACGCTGACGTTGTTTGGTATAATCTTAACGAAGAGCAAATATACAGGTTAGAACAAATACAGAAACACTGTCTCAGAACAATTACTGGTCTTACAAGAAGTGTTGCATCCCAACTATTATACGAAGAATCTGGCTTCCAAACATTACGAATTCGAAGGAAAATACACCGACTAAAACTATTTCACAAAATATACTATGATATACCTACAAATTGCCTTTATTATCGTCTCCCCCAACTGACCTCAAAGAGAAATGCATATCCTCATATAAACACATAAACTCACGTAGGGTTACAAAGTTGTTGGAGAAATTGCCATGTTGGATTAATAACGCTTAAGCTATGGGGGATTGGGTTGTGATTCTAGCTAACTGCTGGCGTAGGGTCAACCTAGAAAGGAACTTTTTTCTAAAGGTTTACCGTCCATAAAAAAGATATGGTGTCCATACATTCGTGGTATCATGGCGTAGCTCAATGGAAGCCTAAAGTATCAAAAAAGGGTGGTTAAAAACATTCCAATGTTTTAATTTAGTATAATATATAGTAGACACTGTAACGCAAAATTGATCTATACCCTTAACCGAAGGTTCTTTTTGTTTGATTAGGGTTTTGTCCTAAATTAAGAGTATTTCTCTCATATGGTGGCGTACCAGGTCAATCAGCGAAGGTCACAGCCCTCGACCTTGATGTTGTCACTAACAATTTACGAAAAATAGGGTAATGAAAATATCGTCAAAACTACACTCCAATAGATCCCCGTGGTGCTATCTCTTAACTATTAACGAACCAAGGTATCAGGGATTCAAAACCTTTCGACCGCTTACCCGGAAGTTTGATTGATTGATTGGTGTTTTACGTCGTACTTAAGGGTATTTCCCTTATATACTACGGCGGTGTATAATTGGCACTAGAACGATTAAGATGTGAAGTTTATCCATAATGACGGAAAGTTAATTTTCCGGAAGTTTGAAATGATGTGGTTGTATATAATAATAACTTTATTGAGATACATTTGACCTTAGGCCTTTGTACAAAGGGAAAACACATATGGTACACATGTTTGTAACCTTGTCAGTTCATTTGTGCATTCAGCATTTGGTTTCGTTTACATAGGGCTTGTTTACAAAATGTTGCTTTTTTTTTTCCTCAAAACAGATTCGTTTCTTGTCGAAATTAGGATAGCAAAGTGATGTACAGTTCAATATCGTAAATATTTGTCTGGTGAAAATTGATTTCTTAGCATTTCATATGTAGGGCAGATCATCACAAAATGATGCTGGTATTATCATTTCTAGCAACATTTCTTAAACTATGATCTAGTAAATTTAAACATGTTTTATAACCAGAGTATGTGTCATACCTAGTACTATTATTAAGACAAGTAAGCCAATTTTGTTGACATTGATCAGATAGTCTCACCTTAACTTGCCTTAAAAACAGATTGTTATTTTCTGTACCTTGGTTAAGCCACACATAAGTGAAGCCCAATTTGCGTAACAGATGCCGAACATCAGTTACCAAATTATGTTTCCTCTTCGAGTCGAGGTGTTTTAAGCATTAAATATGCTTCACGTGGATATCTTTGTTCAGGAAGGGTGAGTAATCGCAACCAATATTTGAGAACTTTCAATGCGGTTGTGGACCAAATTGGTATGCGACCACATCCCCCAAGTTTGGACTCTTTCTATGACATCATACTGGATGACTCCCCATAGTTCTGCACCATATATTAAAATAGTCTTTAGCTTAGTGTCAAGCAATTTGAAAACCACTGAATATGGCATTCCATCTAGGTGCCACATGCTCGCTTGAACTGCGATACAAGATTGTTCACAGCAGGTTTCATATTGAGTCTATTCTTAAATACGACTCCAAGATATTAGGTGGTCTTCAGTGGTGATGTTATTTCATTTTATCAGAGACATTACCAGAAAATTTTAGACGTGTAATTGACGTGCTTTCGCAGAATACCCGAAAATAACATAGCAATAAACAATATCGACTGATAACCATTTGCGTCAATATGATTGGTATAGAGCGATTCTAGAGACAAATTAGCTACTCAAATACAATGTACGTCCACAGCCACACGTACGAAATTGATTTTACACATACTTGGGACAAAGGTATGATTAACATAGTTGTTGGTTAAGATGATAAATCGAAATCTGAACGACAGACATATGGAACTTGTGCATGTATGATGTCTGTCTAGGCATACTGTCTCAATGATTAAGATGGACTGACTAATCGGCTGGCTTACTGATTCAAACACAGAGACTATCGATCGATTCTTTCTATCTACGCCCAATATCATCTCTGGTGGTAACAGCTTTTTAATAAACCGGTTTCGGCATTAACATCATGCATGTTATAAATATTTGAAAGTAAAAATACTTTAACAGATTTTACTCAGATCATAAACTATCATAAAACGGCAACGTTTATTTACGGCAACAATGCAGGCCGTGGGTGTATGAATTGGGTGTACGTGGTGTTGGTGTCAGTTATTTAGCCATGACCGTGTTAGTTGGAACGATGGGAGGATGAAATCAGGTCAAGCCCGAATATAGGGTTTCAGAATAGTTTCCCCTGAATTAAAGTAGATAGTTCCAAGTAAATTAGGGGTTGAACCGCGGCTCAGTGGGCTGTGCTTTGGATTACTGACCTTCCTCCAAAATACCGCACATAAAAACACGTACAAACCGTCTTTCAAATATAATCAAGGAAGTTTCTTGGTTACTATGGCGATTGTGGGACGGTTTAGATTCAGAGGATTGTTGCTCGAAGCGCTATTTAATTTAGTCCGCTATATCTGTTTTTGTATGTTTATTTGATTGGGGTTTAACGTCGTACTCAAGTCTATTTCACTTATATGACGACGTGCCCGCCCAGTGGGTGAAGGTAAATAACCTCTTCACCACTGGCAACAAACAAAGACATCACGGGACAAATACAGGAGAGTGATAATAGGAGAGTAAGGAGAATCTCGCGAGGTTTATCGGACTACTCTCGGCCCTCCACGTTAGACAAGGATTCTAGGCCTCCTCACTTTGCTATAATATTATGGGTGTTAACAGTAAATGTTGCACGTATTGGATTTCAATAAGTTCATCTGTTTTACAAGGAAAGCTTTACTGGGATATTGTTAGGCCTATAGATCAAGATTTAACATTCAACTCACAGACCATTTATCTAAATTTGGTGTTCAAAAGTCTTTTTAAAAGGTTATTGCTCCACTACCTGATGATCTGTAAAAAAAAAAACAGTATCATGAATTGTTACTAGAATCATATCTTGAAATGGAGCTTTGTGGTGTATTCACACTTGGTTACAAACGGTGCTTTAATTTCTCCGGCCCTATATTATTATACCCAAAGAGGAAAAATGTAAAAAATAGTATGTTTTTTATCCCTACGTAATCGAATCATCAGTGACATTAAACATTTTCACATTTATAAAGTTCTCCTTTCACTTAATAGAAGCTGAATACGCGCTAACGGTACATTTAGTATTTTCCTGTGAATGAATAAGCAATTACTCTCATTTAGTTGCAACCTTTGGCATACTTGTCTATACAATCATACAAATCGGCCGTTGTCTTCTTGTGCTCATCCCTGACTTAAGCGGAAAGAATCCCTACGATGTTTTTGTCTTGGGCTGAACCGACTTCAATCAGTTCAACTTTACGCATCATGTGGCTTATCTGGTTGTAATCAAAATGGATGTCAATAATCACTACCAGAAGTCTTCTGTCACTACTTATTGTATTGAGGCCGCGTCTGCTCAAAGATCTAATCAGTTTGTTCATTGATAAGACGACACATGGTATCGACTAGCAGTGATTTAAACTACTTCTTTTGTATAGAAAACATATTGACGACACGTCATGTTGAATCCATTATATCTTACAGTGTTTATCAAGTCGATCAAAGTCGTTTTCTTAGAGGAGATCTGCCCATCAGTGTCCATGGACATCGATCGGCTGTTTTTTCTTCAACTCCCTTTTCAGAAGTATTTATCTTATATGACGACTGGAAATGTGTTAACTCGCACTGTGAGTTATTTTTTTTGAAGGGGAGACACACAGTCCTTAGAGGGGGAGCTAAGTTTTAGGTTGGGGATCGAAGACATATGATTAAAACCGTCGCTGTCTTACCTCCATGGCATTTCGGGTAGACCGCTTGGTCATAAATCAGGACCATTTAGTGTAATGATAATCGGCCGATCGCTCGATATGATACTTTTTGAGAATTATTTTCACGATACGATAATATAACAATACAATGCGGTTTTAGCGACTTTGCGAAAAGCAGATGACGGTCAGCTTATGGATTCAGGTGATGATACTAAACAAAACAAACCGGCAGCTGTTTGGTGATGCCTAACATCTCATCTGAGATATCCCGCCATATTCAGTGAAATCTTTTTTCCAAATTAATGTCAGGGGCGTAGTCAGTAAGTAGCACTATAGGGTCGGGCCTACACTTTTTTGGTCAAGTTATCTAAAAAAAACCCACAAGTATAATTCATATCCATAAGCTTGCTGGACGAGTTAAGGAATCCAGACAGAAAGAACTATTGACAATGAACGTAGCAAGAATATGGCATAATTAGGTGACTTTTTCTTCTGTCATCTAAGCTGCCATTTCTATCACGTGCCGTTTCACTTAACACTACCCGCCGAAAAATACTAGGATCAGATCTTATCAGTTTGTTAAAAGCTACACCAGGTTTGTCTGGTTTTTATGGTCTTACGTGAAATTTATTCAGCACTGCATCAACGTCAATCGCCAAGTCTCTGTGGATGTGCATGAGTGCCAAATCGCAGTTTCTCTTCATTAATTGTAGAACGCATGTAGTTTTTGATTTTGCGGATTTCGCTGAAAGATCTTTCAGCAGTTGCCGAAGATATTGGCACGGTACATTTACTAGTTAAAGTTGAAGCAAAGACAATTACTGGCTACAGTTGAAGCAAAAACAATTACTGGCTACAGTTGAAGCAAATACAATTACTAGTTACAGTTGAAGCAAAGACAATTACTGGCTACAGTTGAAGCAAAGACCATTAATGGCTACAGTTGAAGCAAAGACAATTACTGGCTACAGTTGAAGCAAAGACAATTACTAGTTACAGTTGAAGCAAAGACAATTACTAGTTACAGTTGAAGCAAAGACAATTACTGGCTACAGTTGAAGCAAAGACAATTACTGGCTACAATTGAAGCAAAACAATTACTGGCTACAGTTGAAGCATAGACAATTACTGGCTACAGTTGAAGCAAAGACAATTACTGGCTACAGTTCAAGCAAAGACAATTACTAGTTACAGTTGAAGCAATTACAATTACTGGCTACAGTTGAAGTAAAGACAAATAATGGCTACAGTTGAAGCAAAGACAATTACTGGCTACAGTTGAAGCAAAGACAATTACTTGTTACAGTTGAAGCCAAGACAATTACTGGCTACAGTTGAAGCAAATACAATTATTGGCTGTAGTTGAAGCAAAGGCAATTACTGGCTACAGTTGAAGCAAAGACAATTACTGGCTACAGTTGAAGCAAAGATAATTACTAGTTACAGTTGAAGCAAAGACAATTACTGGCTAAAGTTGAAGCAAAGACAATTACTGGCTGCGGTTGAAGCAAAGACAATTACTGGTTACAGTTGAAGCAAAGACAATTACTGCCTAAAGTTAGCAAGAGGCCAGGAAACCAGAATGGCTCTTGGTACACTGCTCCTTCTGCAGGAAAAAGCTGACTGGTCGTCACTTATCATCAATAGATGAATAGTTCATACGCACAAGCAGATAAATCCATTTTTACCATTTTGATATATTTAAGATTTTCTGATACATATTTTCAAAAATCGTGGTAAAATATAACTTATTGTATTGTAACTTATTGTAAGAACGCATTGCATGTAAAAAATAGCTACATTATCACAAATCTTGCTTTGAGAATAGGTAGACTTTTAGGTTTTTATCCCATCGGCATATTATGCCGTAGGGATTATGTCGTCACGCAGTCCGTCCATCTGTCTGTCTGTCCGTCCGTCCGTATGGAGGACATGAACACAATTAAAACAATACCGCTTAACCCAGGGTTTTCATATTTTGGATACAAAATTGTCTGACACTAAACTGCATTCCTGTGTAAAATAGGGTCATTCCAATAAAATTTCTGGTTTCCTTGGCAACATAATGATACATGTACATAATAATAATGGTATTACAGACGACGTGAACATAATAAAATCAAAACAGCTAAACCAGGGTTTTCAAATTTTGGAAACCCATTTGTCTTACAATAAACTCTATTCCTAGTTAAAATGGGGTCATTCCAATA
>JARFOD010017252.1:0-11137 GCA_031763545.1 Mopalia muscosa
ACTCAAGGGTATTTCACTTATATGACAACGGATTGTCCACTTCACACTGTACACAGCCTTATTACTGTGGAAAACTGAGAGTAAACCTTGCAAAAACCACCGCCGCGATTGCCGGAGCCAAAACATGTGACTCGCTCATATACTTGATGGTCTAAAGGCGGACTCAAACCTGTGAACGGTAAATCAAAGCATGTTCAGTTCAGGAAGCGCACTCGCTACCACTGAGCCACGGCCGCAGGCTATCCTGGAATGAGATAGAAACATAGTATTCAATAATCTTAAGAAGTTACTGGAAAGACTTGGTATTGATCAAATCATTTATTGATTAATATGAAAGTATCATACTTGAAAAAGATCCCTAGAATGAGATAGAAATGTAGTAAAACATTTTCAATGGAGTTGTTCGAAAGACTTGTCTAGGTATTGCTTACAAATGTTTTTAGTTCATTGAATAATATTAAGAATAGTAAGAAATTATTATCCATACAAAGTTTTTCAATCATATATCCAGTTTTGACTTGTAAATGTCACTTAAAGAAGTGCTTAATGCATTCTTCTGTTTTAATAAGGTGGGAAAACCATGTGAAGAATGCAGTATTACTTTCTTATATACCGTAAGTCCTAGTATTAGCCAGAAATCAAGAGGGTGTCTCAAATCACCATTTTTACAGAAACAGGGTGTCTCAAATGGCTTTTTGGGTGTCTCAAAGATACAGAGACACACCTCTCACTAACACTATACCGTAAGTCCACTGGAAAATTTGCCCCTACAGGGTACATCAAAGGAGGATCAGCAAACTGTTTATATTAATTGCTTTTTTTTATAGGGATTAATTATTTTTTTCTCAATTGGTTTGATATTTTTATCTTATTTTATGTAGATAAATGATGTATGCATTTTTTCCTATATACATATATATGTATAATGTAAATATATCAAGAAATAAAAGTTCCTTTAATATAGTATAGCGGAATCAATTTTGATTTTATTTTATTTTTCTCCAATTATGGACATTTTTTCCCCAGGGATCTATTACGCAATGATATGTATTGTATGATTTTTGTATCTTTTAGAAAACACATGTTAACAGTATTTTTATATCTCACCCACCTTCAAACTGAATAATGCCAGTTTAAAAGATTTAAAACATTTCAAATCTTTGAACAGCTGAACAAAAAGTGTATCCCTTATAAAACTGTTTATTACTTTATCACTAAACATAACACAAGGGCTTATGGATTAAACATGTTATACTTATCACTTGTCTACATTTATATTAATTTTTAGTAAAGTATAGTAACAACTACGAAGAAAGATAATGAATTCATTTTGACTAATGTGAATTGACTGAGTCAAAATGAATTCATTATCTTTCTTCGGAGTTGTTACTATACTTTACTATGTTAAACTCCTCACTGGTAGTCATAATATATTAATTTTTATTTTGTGACATTTTTTACTTTGGTCATTGTAAAAAAAAAATAATAACCTATACCATTTGCCGTAAATCTCTAATAATTAGCTGTTATGATTAGCTGATGATTATATGTTGGCAGTGTATTGATAAGAACATACAGTTTGAATATGGTTTACCACAAAAAAACTTAATATGTGCAAAATGGTTTATCCTTGGAGTCAAACTTTAAAGAATAAATAGAATAAATTAACTGATGTAGTAATAATTAAAGGGTAATATCTAATCAAACTAAAGATATTTAAATCTAAAAATTTATTAGTTTCTGCAAAAACAGTTGAAAATAGTTTTGTTCTATTACTGATCACTTTTGGTAATGCAATACCCTGAGTATGTACAAACTGTAGATTTCACAAAATATTTGTAGTGTACAAATAAAAATGTGCAGTAACAAATATAAACAAATACAACAGATTGCATTGTGATTGCCTTGTTTTGTACAGCATTCTCCAGCCATGGAGGTAATAAAACTATATTTCTACGAGATATATTACATCAGATGAATTGGTGAATACAAATACATTTGTGATTCAAAAATAGGTTTCACAGACACAAACAGTTGCATACTGGTTATGTGTCCTATAAAGGAGTGGTAAAAATCATGCCATTATTTTCACCATCTTCAGAGGTATGTGAATGGCTGTCAGTGGGATAGGGTTCCATTTCCTTGTCCACAGTTTCTGGTTCGCTATTGTTCGCTTTTTTGGCTGCCTGTGCTAAGTCTAGTTTATCCATCGAAGTTACTGAGGTCACCAAGTCTTGCATCTGTTTAAAGTAGAAGAAAGGCAAATGCATTTGGACAATTCATTATAATACAAAACAGGGGTGGAAATGTTAAAAATATTTTGTCAGACATTTTCCAATTTTGTCCTGCAGGCCTTTTAACACAATTTTAAGAAGTTGTTCAATATTGACTAAAAAAATATAAAAAAAATTGTGTGCATTATATACTATTGTTTGTTTGATTAATTGGGGTTTAACTGAGTACTAAAGGTAATTTCAGAACAAATACATAACAGTCACAAGAAGCTACACAGACACCCCAAACAAATCGGCTTCCAGTTCACCTTTAGCTGTGAGAGCACAAGGGCAACAGAAAGCTCCCTCCAACCCAGGGGTTTTTATAGACAAAAACTCAATTTGATATTGCCTAAAAGTCAATAATTTTAGCACGCCTCCGCGCACAAAATGCATTAATACTCAATTTTACTAACTTTTCGTTGTCCATTAAATAAAACCAACATGTAGGTGGATATGACACTGGATGAAATCAGCGAGTCATCCACTGTAAATTCTCAATCTAATAGCTCACCAGTGTCCAAAACTCCATATTTTCTAACAAAATTGAATATCAATTTTAAGAAAAACTCAATTTGCCGTTTTTTTTTCATAGGGGTATTCCCAATGGAAAATAACCCCTGCAACCACATGCCATAAAATTTATAGATTATATAAAGAGTGTTTTTCTCACATTAGCCATAGCCCCAGGACCATCCTGTTGACATCTGCGACGAATCAACAACCATACAATGAAGAACAAGAAGATTCCCAGAACACAGAGGCCTGCAGAAATACCTATGAAGAACAAGACATCCAAAATAAAGAGTTTGTGTAATAGTTGGGTTTTGATTTTATTCTACCTGTACCAGTGACGGATGAAGCAGCATATCTTAGCCATTCGTTTGTTTGGAATTGCTCTTAAACACCTTTTGTGATGAAATCTTAAATACATATATGATAATGACAATTTCTACTTATAATCAAATTTTCCAGGTAGTGAAGAGAACATTTAGATCTACATGTTTTTCAGTACAATTACAAAGTTTCATACATATTAAAAAAGAGATATGAAAGAGTCCAGGGGCCAAGTTATAAAAGTCCTTGAGTATGCTCAAGATGATATTTTCGTGCTCAGCTGAGTCAACTCCGGAGTCCGTGTTCGAAAACCGGGGCTAGAAAAAAATTGAGAACGCTTTCTGTGCTCAGCTTAGCTTGAATCCTGAGCAAGCTTCGGACCAGGCTCAAGACCATACTCAATGAGACTGCAGAGTTGTTTTAATAATAAGATGGCTGCAAATGACTTTTAATGTACCTTTTTCAATTTGATTCTTAAAATTAGACGTTTATAATGGTTAAAACATTTTATAAGTGACAAACAAAATCCCCTCGAAGCAGCCGACAAAATCAGCATAGTGCATATTTACCTTGAATTTCATTGACAGAAGAGCTACAAAACAGGGTGCTCAAGAGTTGGAATGAACATTGATTTTGTACTCCACTGAGCACCTGCTCAAAACATTTTATAACCACCGATTTGGAGCACAACTCAGGGGAGCACGATCTCACGTGTTTGGGCACAGACTGGGACTTGAGTATGCTCAAGTTTCTATAACCCCGGCCCTGGGGTATTCTTACTAACACATATACAAGTGTATATTGGAGAATTCAGCTTGATTGATTATGGTTTGATGTCATCATTTCGCTCACATCAACACACACTCAATAGGTGAAGGAAACTATCTTTGGTGCAAATGGTCACAAATATGGCTAGTATAGGGGACTATCACAGCATGGCTTTAAAGCATGGTGTAACAAAGTTTTGTACAGGTGTAGATGCCATGGCAGGTAAGGTTCACACAGTCCCTTAGCTCTGATAAAGCTATGGCAATGGGATACTATATCACACTGCCCAAAAATGCAGCTTAAATATATTTAACAAAATGAACAATTTTAATACCTATTGAATCTACACAGTGTCCTATCACACAGTCCAAATAACTTGTTAGTTTCATTGATTGGGTTTAATGCTGTAATTTTCAGTCACATAATGGCATGCCAACCCAATTGGTGACAGAAACCCCCTTCAATACCACTGGCAACAAACAAAGACAAGAAAGGACAAATACAGGACAATCATAGGTTGTAATGCAAAGACAAACAGATCGGCTTCATGCTGCCCCTTAGCTCTGAGAGTACCAGGACATCAGAGGCTTCCTCTCAACCCTCCGCTTTTCACTTGTTTGATTGGGATTTCACTTACATGAAGGCATGCAAGCCCAATGGGTGACGGACAAACAAAGACAATATGGGACAACTACATAACAACAGGACACAATACAGACACCAGAAATAGAACGGCTTCCTGTTCCCCTTTGTAGCTCTGAGAGCACCAGGGCATCAGAGGCTCCCTCCCAACCCTCCCCTTTTAAGAAAGAGGATGTCACACTTACCAATATATTTGTATCTGAATTGGACAATATCATAGAAGAAGCAGGCACCAATGTTTTCACATTTCTGTTTCCATAGAATACATGTTGTGTCGATGATGTTGCCAAACATAATAGGTGCAGGAATATTAGCTGGAAATAAATTTAATATGAAAATATCCATTAAAAAAAAAAGCCAAAATGAACAAAAATAAATGATTCAAGATCTTTTGTCTGAAGGATATTTAGCCTGCATAGAAAAATTATACTCTTACAAATTTCTTAAATTCAGACAAACCATGAATGGTAATCACATCACCCAATTAAAAGTTCTTTGGTCTATAAAACCAAGGCTAGTGTTCACTGTCAAAGTTGAAATTCCCAAGTTTGATTGTTTGTTTGTTTGATTGGGGTTTACTTCGTAACTGTAGGGTATTTCACTTATATGACGACACCACTAACAGATCGGCTTCCTGTTCCCCTGTAGCTCTGAGCACCAGGGCAACATGAAGCTCCCTCCAACCACCCAGTAAATTCCCAGGTTAATTATTTGGAAAGTCATGTTTAGACAAACTAAGAGTATAAGGAATAGCTAAAACAAGGCTTATCCATAATATCAATGTCAAAGAGCTGTGCCATAAAGACACGTCAAACAAGTCTTAAGTTTAAAGTTTGGTCCTTCCTTAAAAAAAAACAATGAAAGTAAAAATATCTTTTTTTGAACGTACCAAATAGTCTAAGTATGACAAACTGCATGCCCAATGCAAATGCCCTCTCCTCCTCTGCCACACTCCTGTAATGAAATTAAGAAATAAGTTTTCCCTTTCTTGGTGGACTATTTAACTTGCGGCTGCCGATTAAAAAACTTCAACAAATGTCTCAAAAATATACCAAAAAAGAAAACAAAATCAACAGTAAACAATAAAGCCAAGCATTTCTGATTAAAAAGTGAACCATTTAACCATGTTTTAAAAAGATAACCACAATATCACATGTGTGATTAAATGAAAGCAATTTTCTTGGATCATACAATATTGTTAGTGACTCAATATTGACAATATATCCATGATATCTGGAATAGACATGTATCGTGGTCACCAACTTGGTGTCAGAAGCGGGATGCAGGTAAAATGTGTGTGGTTTCATCGCAGCACCAACACTCTTATTAAGGACTTGAGCAATATTTGTTTTGTCAGAAATTTAGAGTCTGAAATTGGGGAAAGATGTCAATTTCACATTAGGCTTAATCCCTAAAACAAATGATACAAAGTTAGAATTTGCGGTTTTAGATAATTTTAATACGTTTATTTAACATAATCCAACCAGAGAGAGTAGGAAAAATAATTATCAAAACAAACCAGAAGATGACTTTCTTTTATTTGTAACACTTAATATATTGGACATTATTTTGTTTAAATTAAAAAGTTTTCAAAACGTTGATTAAAAAAATTATAAAAGCTTGCCTGAGAGTGACCATAACAAGTGGCATGTTAGTGGCAGACACACAGAAGGTCATGATAACCAGTAGAATAAGGAAGGGTAGAATACTGTCACAAGTACTTTTACAGGGCCCGTTGGTAGCAAGAGGAGACATTATAACATCAGGCCCAGAGCTGGGTGCATCACTGATACAAGAACACCCTGTGTAATTCTGTGGACACAAGAAAAAGACAACTAATAAGAATTGGAATAATCCATAATGCATTTTTTTTAAATTGATTTAACCCAGGATTTGAACCTGGGTTACAGGCCAAACACTCTACTGAATGAGCTACAGAGGCTCATGGCAAAAGGAAACCCAGGATTTGAACCTGGGTTACAGGCCAAACACTCTATTGAATGAGCTACAGAGGCTCATGGCAAAAGGAAACCTGAATTCTAAACAAGTGAAGATGGTGATTTTCTCGCTTCGTTTTTACTGGTTTAATGTACAGTCCATAGTTCATTCAATTGGGGTTAAAACGTTCTACTCAAGGGTACTTCACTTATATGACAACGGCTGTCCATTTCACACTGTTCCTTGCTTTAATATGGTGGCAAACCGATAGGTAAGCTAAAAAACTTCCCAAGCTTACCATAAACCCAGGCCAGTGGGCCTATATATACTTGCTAGTGCTTTCTATTGTACTTTAAAAAAATTGACATTAAATAAAGGTAATTCTAGCCTATTCTATCCTTTTGACTGAGATGATGATAGGTGGCAACAAGTGTTTTTGTTGCTACAAGGGCTGAGGAAAAGACCCATCCAAATGGACAGCCTGAAGTGAACAAATGATTGTTTTAAGAAACTTGAAAAGGCAGTAGATAAGAAAACTATCAAAATTGGACATCCAATTATATGAGAACAGAAGCAAAATGACCATTTTGGACACTCTACTTCTGATTTCTGACTAAGCCCCTGATTGCTACCGACTTTAATGGAACTAAATCATATTTGCTAACAGTCAACTTACAACCATAATTCACTTACCAGAAGACGTTCATGTTGGACAACTGACTCAAAGTATCTGGTACAACCTGCATGGCACGGAGAGAAATAGGTGATACCATTCACACCACAGATCAGCTCAAAATCATTGGATGAACAAGCACAGTCTAGATTACATGATGATGTGAGATTCGCTTCTGACATGGTATACCCAGAACTGGAAACAAAAATAGAAAGATGAGCAATTGTAGCATATTATATACCCATAACACAACTCGAGATTAAGGTTTATTAAGAAACTTGTCTCTGGGAGTTATCTAGAAGATGATTCTTCGATTTTAATTGATCTACATCCCTGTGCCAGTGTGATAGCTTTTCGAAATACATTAAAATCATTAGATTCTCTGTTTGTTTATTTATGGTTTTAAGCTGTACATGAGTTTATGTCGCTCTCATGGCAGTGTACTCATCCAACAGCTGAAGGAAACGGCTCTGACCCTTGCATGACATTGGCATCAGGATCATGCTTGTGTGTTTGACGGATTGGGGTGGGGTTTAAAGCAGTGCTTATTGTAATTTTACTCATACAGCGGTGTGCAAGCCTATGTTGCATCTTAATTCTGAAAGCACCACACAACCTAAGTTCCCTCTTAACCTGGGTATTGTTCCACCAAGAGAGCTTAGCCTAAGTTGATCTTAGTTACTGTACCAAGACGACACAATACCTTCAGTATTGGTCATCATCACAATTAACTTGAACTAAAGCAAAGATCAGTTTGTGGAACGGGCCCCTGTACTGTACCTAAAATGATACAATCTTCAGATGGATACATGTGAGCACATGTGTTTTTTCAAATCTACAGAATTTTTTATACGTTTTAGTAGACTTGAAAGTTCTGATTTGTATTCAAAGCATACAAGTAACATGTAAATAATTAGGAATCACCCAATGAAGCTCTTTTTTTGAGATGAAGTAAGGAAATCTTCCTTTTAAAGTAAAACTTACGTGTTAAAGTATGGTTCTGTTGCTCCTGCAAGTTTGAGATTGTCACAACCAAGGAAAAAGAAAAGTGCAAATCCAGCTAACGAGATATGCATCAGAATGAGTATCATCTGTATGGCACCTGTCAATCAAAAACATATGCTCTATTAAATAAAACACTCAAGGATTCCCCCAAACGGCCTGGATAATCTTTATTGTATCACTTGATTGGCAAAAAATGGCAACTTCTTGTTGTGTAGTAAAAATTTTGACAATAATTTTGTTTATTATAAGCGTTTTTATGATGGGGACATGGGTCAAATGTTTGATAAAGCAGCAGATAAAACTAAATAAGAGCATTTTAACTTTATTGACAGAAGAGCTTCACAACATCAGGTTTACGATAAGCTGTAGGCTGTATCAAGTTTAAACACAACTTTCCTTTAATATACCACAAACTTGAAGAATAATTCAACTGACACTGATGCCAAGGGCCTACATGTAAGTACAGGGTCTGACTTCAGTATTAAACAGTTTGTAAAACCTTCACTCCTGGCTCTCCTACAAAATGCTCTCACCTTTTGGACGAAGTTGAAATCTCTTGAGTACATAGCCTCCAGTGAGTATTCCAATTACAGCACCCGGAATCCCAACACCACCTACAAACATATAAAAATAAATATCCTATTCACATTTTGTAAATTGGACTGCAACATAGATGTGAGAAAACAGCTACTCAATATTTAATGGGAGAACAATTTGCTGAACTTTTCCTTGTAATTGATAGTCAAAATCTTCATGATTGGTATATGTGTGTGTTTATCATCCTAGTCTGTAGTGAACCACAAACAATTCGTACAAAATGGATAAATTTCAGATTTACAAGACAAGGGATGGAAATTTTCAAAATCTGATAACTTATCACTTAAGTTCTTTAAGTGGCATTTAGAAGTTGGATAGTTAATAACAAGTAAGAATTCCTTATGGATAACAATAAAACCAAGAAGTTGTAATCCATAAGGAATTCTTACATAACTGATCAACTTCAGCATGATTTTTCAAAAACCAATCAAAATATTTCCCAATATTTCAAACCCTGAAATGCTACTGAAGATATTAACTGTCAATTAACAATTGACATTTTAATTTAGGTAAAAATGTTACTTGCTTTCTTTTAAGTACACTGGTGTAAAAGGCACAACTCCAAAAAGAACGCAATTGAGTACAAGGATCACACCAAGTTTCAAGATAATATTCTAACAACTACTTGAGAACCTAGTTGAAGGTGAACATGTTTGAGTATAAAGGCCAATATGAGTCCTTTGAAATCTAAAAATTTTTTTGGAGAATTCACATACAGTGAAAATCTGTTAACCATTAAATACCACCAGAAGTCTAATAACTATGCAACTGTCATACAGATAAGCTAACCGGCATTGGGGACCGAGCCTCCTGTTAGAACGTATCATGTGACATACATGTAGCACACAAGAAAATTCATCAGAACGCAACTTTAAAAATGATACATCATGGGAAACTTCTGGCGTTACTCATTCATAACGTTGCTTACTAAACGAAACACATTAACCCAGTGCAATTTGTGCCTTAAACGACAACTAAATGGACAAATATTAAGCCAGTCGTCCTAACGAAAACAATTCCTGTACGCAGTGGCTGATTGAGAACGAAATTACATGTACCTAGAATTCCTCATCTAAAAATACACCTATCTGAAATATGACGTCACCATTTCTTCAATGCCGTGGAAATTACTATACGGCAGTTGCATACATACTTCTAGTTAATAGACTTCTGATACCACACATAGCTTATTGTTTTTCATTCCTCAATACGATTAAACATGGAAACACACAGTGCTGTTGAGTACATGTATTTATGTCACCTGTAAAAAGGTTGGCCTGAGACTTGCTGACACCAAACTGCGTCTCCAGATACTTGGGGATAAATACTACGAATCCGCTTGAGATTGATACAACACAACATACAGCCAAACATAACACCAGAAACACAGGGTTACGGACCAGACGCAGCATCGATTTTGGAATGTCTACAAAAAATATACATACATTAAAGACATGCAAGTTTCAAAAATTTATATCGGCTCGTATAAACCTAACAAATTTTGAAAGTTATGGAAATAGTTTGACAACTTTTTGATGAGTGAAATCAGAGAAAATTCAATTGAGAAGAAAAAAAAAAACAACAGACATGAATAGACTACAGCTGGATAATCATTGTCTGTCCATTTTATTATTACAATGAAAAATGTCAGACAAAAGTGTGATTGTCCAGTAAATTTCAGCATTTTTATCCCTGACATGTGATGTTGAGACTAACTACACAAAAGCTTTTTTTAAAAACATATGTCTCTCCCCAGTTCTGTAAGGGAACGTTTATGGCTTTGATATCCAGTTTGTTTTTTTTTAAACATTCGTCTATGAAGCCCTGATACCTAACAAATTAAAAAATTATGGGAAAGTCTGACAGCTTTTTGATGAAAGTAAAATCAGAGAAAATTCAATTGAGAAAAGAAAACAACATACATGAATTAGAAAACAGCTGCATAACCATTATCTGTCCATTTTATGTATTACAGCGAAAAATGGCAGACAAAAGTGGGATTGTCCAGTAAATTTTTTCAGCTGTAGGGCAAATGTCCTTCTGTTGTATTGTATTTTTATCCCTGACATGTGATGTTGAGACCAAAGAAATAGACAAAAGCCGTTTTTAAAAACATATGCCTCTCTCCCAGTTCTATAAAGAACCATTTATGAGTAGTACTGAATAATAAAGAGAAAAACAAAGCTTTGGGAGGAAAAAGCCTGAAAGTTTAACCAGTTAATTTGGTTGTAAAAAATAAAGTCATTACTAAATTTTCCTGAAATCTTTTAACCATGGATGATGGTAGTTCAAAGAGATAAACTATGAGAAAGGCTTAAAACAAATGTGAAAATGACCTTGACCTACATGCAGTGTCCCCTTCTTACGCGTTTCGGGGGGGGGGGGGGGGCGGGGGGGGGGGGGG
>JARFOD010017263.1:0-11136 GCA_031763545.1 Mopalia muscosa
CAGATGCTCCCGCACACAGCCAAATCAGACAGGTCGACCACAAGGGTTTGCCCGCTTTTTAAAGTAACGTTTTAGAGAGTTGTCAGACAAGCTTTGTCAATTAGAATATATTCCCTTGTGGATTTATAACATTGCTTAATAATCTACTCTCTCTTATTCTGTATTATTTTAATCGTGTCTCAGACCAATGGTCCTGAAAAGAGACTTTACTTTGTTTGAGAGACTGACTTGTGAACGTTTCACGTGTGTCCATATATGGAAGGTCACGGTCAAAAAGAACTGAGATACTTGCACGTTTTATTTATTTTTAAGCTGACTTCTCTCTATGTATATCAATGTATTAACGTCCATAATGGCCATCCGATGTTGACCTTTCACCGTATTTGTTTTAGGCCATACTTATAATTCAGGAAGCTAGACTTTACCAGCACTGGTGTCAAACGGATTCGTCATCACGTTTACCTGGACGACATTACAATAACAAAACTGACTTTTGTTCGTGGTGTGAAAATGAATCCCGTTAACGACGTATAGTTCCGGACGGTTGAGCTTATGAAAAAGATTAATGGTAACATTTTAATAATTAGTAATGTATGTGGACCGTCGATTTATTCCTCTAAGCACAGAGGTAATAACTCATGTTAAATATACCCGGTATGTTTCCATTTTCAGTTATAATGAACAAAATTTAATGTTATACTTTATTGAAATTAGTCTCACTTAGCATTCTTATAGTTAACTTACAGTTTGATTTCGTTTAACGTGGTCCTGTGGAGGTTGGTTATCCATATTTAGACTCATTTAAGCACTACAATATTAAGTTTGTTATGTTTGTTTGTTTGATTGGGGTTAAACGTCGTACTCAAGGGTACTTCACTTATATGATGACGGATTGTCCAATTCGCAGTGTTCCTTGCCTTATAACGGTGGAAAACCGAGAGGAAACCTCGTAAATCCACCATCACGTTTGCCGGAGCCACATCTTGTGACTCACTCATACACGTGAGGTTCGACAGGCGGACCTGAACGGTACATCGAAGTAGTCTAAGAAAGCGCACTAGCTAACTACTAAGCCACGGCAGCGAGCCAAGTTTGTAATGAGAGAAACCAAAATTGTTTATTTGCTTGCTAGGAATATATCCAGTTTATTTACTTTGTTCTGTTCTTTTGTTTGCTTGTGTTTTAATTTATCTTATAATGTGTGTGAGTGCACACTTGTGTGTGCATTCGTTTGGTTGTTAAGTCACAACTATCAAACTATTTAGACCCAAAACATCCACTTTATGGGGTTGTTTCGACGCAAACTATCCAGTTTATTTCGACGAAAAGTATCCTGTTACTGGATTGTGTGACGGCAAAAATAACCAGTTTGATTGGTTGTTAGACAAAGAATATACCTTGTGTACCAGTTTGTACATGTAATAAGATGATCCGACAATATTATGATAAATGTTATGTTGACTTGATAACACAAAATCTGTGATTCAAACTCCAGCTGGTAAGAAGTTCATTGAAGCCAATGTGGCGTATAATGCTAAAGGAACAGAGAAGCTTACAATGAAGAAACCGCAGTCTTATTTTTATTTTATTTTTTCGACCTTTCTTCATTTGGGAAAACGCGTCAGTAATAAGGGCGACAATAAACAAACCTCACAATTTAGCTCCGGGAACAGAGAATGGATTCATATGGACTAAACGCTTCGGTTTATTAGGTCGTTCGTCAAACGTCGATTTAAAATGAAATTCATTAACCTTCTTCTGAGTCGTTGCTATACATTAACAACAATGAAGTATGCCAAATAGTTTTGCTGCTTTTCGCATAACAATTTTCTCTTTTAAAACCAGGTCTGCTTTTGAGTTATACTCAATCGTAATCTTGTTTCCATCATATAGATTCATACATGTATACAAATAAACTGTTGTTAAGATGATTTCATTGTGTGTAAGCGGGTAGTTGGAGGGAGTTTCATGTTGCCCTGGTGCTCTCTGAGCTAAAGGGGAACAGGAAGCCAATCTGTTTGTGATGCCTTTATTACGTCATGTTGTTGTCGTCCTGTGTTTGTCCCGCATTGTTTTTTTTTTTCCAGTGGCGAAGAGGGGTGTTCCTTGGCCCATTATTTTGGGCAGGCACGTCGTCATATAAGTAAAATACCTTAAAGTACGACGTTGAACCCCATTCAAACTAAAACACATTATGTATTATCATATAAATAACAGCTCTGAACAGCTTTCTTCAGATATGTTTTATTATATTTTTATAAGTTAGACGGTATGGAGTATAAGAAGGAAAAAAACCGTCTCAAGGTAACACAAAAAAGAACAGTTTAAAATCATCTAAAATCGGACAAACTTTCTGTGATAAAAATGACTTTTTTGTAGCTTTATCACGTAATCCGTTAATGGGGACAGTTTCCTCCGGTTATTATTCATGCTAGTTTTGTGCGTTTTAAAGTAGGTAGTTAAATAAAGATATTTCGAAGGCTGATATAACACAACACGAAAACACCTTTTCATGCTTACAGGCCTTCGGTTTAGGAACAAGTCCATACGCACATTTCAAAACCATGTGGTAAACATAATGGAGATATAAATAAAGCCAAAGTAATTCCGTTCAGTGTCCTGATGCATTTGTTCCAAATTAGCTTTGTAGCATTATATCACTTTTGGGGACTCCGACTAGAGTGGGTACAATGGATAAACATTCATTACATACCATTTAACCAAAACGAATGCGTACACCAGGACAAACTTGTTTGTAAACTAGTTCTCAGCAAATATTGTTGAAACAAAAAGGGTGACGAGAACTTCGCATTAAGATGGCTGTTCTTTGGGTTATTACACATTGTGTTTGTTTTCTATCTTGGTGTTTAGCAGATCAGTTATGAGCATTTCACTAATATCACGATTTTGGAATTAATGTGACGTGGAGGGGAATTTGGTGAAAGTCACCGGTGTTGAATCCATGTTATGATTGAGACTTAAACTGCTTTTGTGAAAAACCGTTGCCCTTTGTCGCATGGCGGGTTAGTGTGCATGGAAGTTACTGGTATAAAATATCCATAAGGGATCAGTTCTTGTCACTCCGGGCTGCAAAAAGGGCATATAGGTCAAAGGGGCATCATTTCTTGTGTCCAATTATGCTCTCTAAAGTTCTAATCAAGCTATATCAATTTTGAAATAAAGAAACGATAAGCCGATGCCATATTTAAGTATATTTAATAGTAACCTTTCAATGAGTACAGGGGTCATTTCAGCCGGGAGTATCGCTTTAAGCTGACTGTTTGGGGCTTAGCTCATGGTGACCCATCGCCCCGGACATAGCGCATATATTACTAACTTTTTAATGTTACAATTGTTATTTTTCATTTACCCAACTGTCCTGAACTATACGGGATTCATTTTCGCACCCACGAACAAAGGTCATTTTGTAATATCGTCCAGTTAAGCGTGATGACGAATCCGTATCAGTGCATTGCTGGTAAAATTAAGCTCCCGGGATCTTGAATATGGTCAAATGCGACTTTAATTCATGGATTCCAATACATTGATATTCATAGAGTCGGCATAAAATCAAATAAAACGTGTAAATATATCGAAGCTCTTCGCTTCTCTTCCTTCAGTATATTGACACACGTTAAACGTTTACCTCTCAGTGTCTGTTCACAAGCAAGGTAAAGTCCTCTTCAGGAGCATGCGTCTGAGAACAACGATTAAAATAATAAAGAATGAGACAGAGTAGATTATTAACCAATGTTGTAAATCCACACGGGAATGTATCCTAATTGACAAAGCTTGTCTGACAACCCTCTAAAACGTTACTTTAAAAAGCGGGCAAACCCTTGTGGTCGACCTGTCTGATTTGGCTGTGTGCGGGAGCATCTGATACCAATACACTGGCGGCATCCCAGGAGTAACGTTCATTAGTCGACTTGATTGGTTGTTAATCTTCCGAAGTAGCCAATGCCCTGCTCTGAATATTGATACTTCTTCATGCTGGCTGTATCCAAGAGAAATGA
Organism: Mopalia muscosa; assembly: GCA_031763545.1. Lineage (NCBI taxonomy): Eukaryota > Metazoa > Mollusca > Polyplacophora > Chitonida > Mopaliidae > Mopalia > Mopalia muscosa. Next base: position 4,017 of record JARFOD010017263.1, read on the forward strand.
ACCAAAACAGTCCGATGTTATTTATCCTCATTAAATCAACACTAAAAGTAACTTTAGTAACACTAAAAGCTCGTTTTGGACGACTTTGTCAGACAAAAAAAAAAAAAAAATACATAAATTTTCAATTTTAATTTTCCGTAATTCCGTTCAGTGTCCAAAACTCTTTGTTCCAAATTCTATTCATAGCATATTATCACCTTTGGGGATTCTGACTAGCGTGAATAAAATGGATAAATAACAGTTGAATACCCTTTAATCTAATCGAATGTTCACAGTGCATGTTGTTGAAATAAACACTGTAATGTGAGCTACCCGTTAAGATAGCTTGTTGTTATGTTATAACCCATTTTGTTAGCGTTCTGATTGGTTAAGCGAAGTACTGAAGAGTATTTTAATAATTTTACAATTTTGGATTCCCGTTAATGTGAAATCTGGTGAAAATCCGACCGGGAAATTCCCGGTGTTGAATCCCTGTGCTGATTGGAATAGGTTCCTCCTACCCCTTCCCAACCATGTACCATCCATATCGTATAAAGCAGATCTTTAAGACCGTCCAGTCAGGTCTCTCTTATGGACACATATTCGCGCCTAAATGTACTCCTGTGTCGTCTTTACTTCAGTCAAGGGGGATTTGTTAGATTAAACACATTTAGAGATAACCTTTGCCGTATGCCGATTAATTGGAAACTTATAGGCGTACCCTATCCTTAAGAGGTTCAGTTCCTGTCACCGTGGATTTGAACTGCAGTTAAACTGACTGTTTGTGGCTCAGCTCAGGGTGGCCACCTGTCCGATATAGAGTTTCAGGAGTCACCACGTGATCTTATATATTACAGCTTCAGGCTAATTTAAATACAATTCTAGTTAAAGCGCTCAGGCAACTCTGTCTCCCAATGGGAAACAGTTTTGCTGTACCTACATAGTACAACTAAACCTGTTTTATCTGAATTAGTTTTAAAACTTATGCTCTTTTCAATTAAAAACAAAGATATTTAATCCGAAATAAGTACATAAACACACTCTTAAAAGATTACAACATTAGCCTTTTGGACAATCCCTAAAGGCTCGTTTCGACGACATTACACTGTCCCAAAATAACGAATCCCAAGGAATATCCTAAAATAACGAAAATACTGACAATCCCTAATGTAAAACGAAGGCCTTACTTTTACTTTATTCTTCGTGTCAATTATGTTCACGAAGTTCACTTATCTGGATTAAATTGAACACTTCTAATCACAAAACATAGTGTATTCGTGTTTCGTAAATATTTTAATCTGTTATTTTACTACCTACTCTAAAACTCACAAAAATAGCACGAATAATAACTGGAGAAAACTGCCTAAAGAAGGGATACTTTTTAAAGGTTTCCATTAAAGGATTAAAAATAAAGGTATTTTTGTAAGTTTAAAAGGCATGATTTCAAAGCATGTTTGTTTCTTTGTTTGATTGGGCTTTAACGCCGTACTTCAGGTTAGTTCACTCACATGACGGCGTTTCAGCCCAATAGTAACAGAAGCAACTATGGTCGCTAAAGAAAACAAACAAAGACAAGACGGGACAAATACAGGAAAAATCACAAGACGAAATACAAAGGCATCAAACGGGTCGGTTTTAAGTTGCCCCTTAGCTCTGAAAGCACCAGGGCAACAGGAAGCTCTCTCTCGACCCTCCGCGACTTTACTTCAAGACTGAGGCAAACACAGTTAAAACCGTATTGATTACTAGATTTCCAAACACAGCCATTTGTTGTTATATCACGTATTCAGAAAACAATCGTAAGATTCTCTGTTTAACAAAAGTAGATTGTTTTCCACTATCGACCATACAAAACCGTCAAGTAGGGTATTATGGCACATTTATTACCCGGTCAGAAATGGGTGTATGTCAAATGTATTGAACAATTCGATAAATGTCAAAGACGGTACTATTAATTGTCGTAATAATCGAGACTGACTTCTAACCGTTATCATCGGGCTGATTTGGCCCAGCTACGTAATTCCCATGCAATAGCTTTATGTATGCCAGGTATCGTACTCTGAAAAAGCCACATTTTAATTAATCGTTTCACATCCTCGCCGACCAACTGACATTATTCTACACCAACAATTCTAAACATCTGAGACATTTATTTCAATATTTTATTTTTTAGAAATATGCGAAATAAACGAGAAATTCTAATACATCTGAGAAATCCGTTTTACAGAAAAAAAAACTTATACCTGTTTAGCCAAAAATCGCGAACAACACTAATGATAAAGGTTCAATTGTTCACAAAAGGACGAAAACGTCATAGCCGGCTTCACTGACTTACAACTTTCTATGGAAAGGTTAATAGCCTTCTTTATTGTCTGTTGATCTCAGAATAAACCTAAACAAAGAGCCTGACGAATTATTCCTTATTATTATATGTATCATATATAAATTATTAAGGAACAAGAATAGGCGTGAACAAGCATATGGCCAGTGATAATCTACTCCTTTCCTATACAAAATTACAGTTACCTATTCCATGGCTCTGTATCAGACAACAGCTTTAATTTAACTTTAATCTTATCTTTGCAAAATTATGTCATCTATGATTATTGGTTTATGGCGTTAGATGTCTTATTTAATCAGACCTAAAAAATACGAATTATAGTATCTGTTTTTTTATTTTCATTCATCATCTAGATGATATTAGGTAAGTCCATATTTACATTGCCTATGACATGGAACTAAAAACTGACTAAGAAGTTTGGAGACAATCAACAAATATACTATATTATCGCGTGGTTAAAGGGAATGTTATATAAAGTGTCACATTTTCGTTCACAGGAAACATAAATAAAGTATTTTATCCAATTGACATGTTCCGAAATATAATTAAATCACGATAGATGTATATCTGGAAAGGTGTATAAAGTGCTATACTATATATATATTAAATAAATGAAGAGAGGAAGAGAAAGTATAAACTGTTTTCACGAAACAACCGCATTTCTTCATTAGAACCTCTTAAGGTTGGACAACCCTTTCGAGGGTAAAAATTTGCCATTTTTAAAAAAAGATTATTTCTATATTAGATCATTCTATTTTTTTTACTGCATTTAGCAAATAAATTATATTATATAAAAACATTTAGAAGTCATTTAATATTAAGTTTAAAAATTGTGATTCGGTTCTTTTGCAAATGTAGAGCTGAATGTTTTTTGCCAGATTCCTAACACTCCCTTTTTTGTCGAAAATTGAAATTTCCAACTCCGTTTTCGCGAAAGCGCTTTGAGCTACATGTACATCCGTGAATATAGGGATGCGTATTTATAATAATCTGGTAAAGGTATGTCATTTTTTTCTAGTTCTCTCTTTGTAACAATTTTCAAAGATAAATAATTAAAAGTATGGCCGAATTTAAACAAAATATGACACTGTATACTAAATGATGATGTCACTAATTATCAGTCTGATTTTTACGGTTGTAGCTCAAAGGGTTTTTGAGGAAACGCAATTTCTAAATGGAGTGCTAGAAATCGGGCAAAAAAACATCCAGCTGTACACTTGTGAAGAATTGAATCACAATTTTCAACTTAATATTCATTGTCTTCTATAACTGAATTTTTTAAATATAGTTTTCGCTAAATGGACGACAAAAAAAAAAAAATCAGAAAAAATGGATAATTTTATAAAGGTTGGAATTTGTTGGGATTTTGCAATTATTACCGGTAATAAGCAGTCAAGATGTTTCATCATTCAAAATAAAATTCTGAAAGCGTCGACCAAATGAAGCTCTTAGTGTTTTATTTCTTCCTTGATTTCTTAGGATAAATTAACTGTTGAATACTGACCAGTGTGAGGAAGTATCAATATTCAGGGCAGCGCATTGGCTACTGGGGAAGATTAACAACCAATGAAGTAGCCTAATAAACGTGACTGATGGTGATGCCGGAAGTTAAACGATATGAGATGCTTTGACATACAAGAAAATCTACGAGATCGACCACACTGGTTCCTGGAAAGAAGGCTTTGCTATACATTGAATACAATTACTAAATCAATACTTATTCAATATCAGGAGTTAATTAATGGCAGGAGACTTGCCCCAACCGGAATTTCAATTGAATCTTTCATACTCTACCAAGTCTCAGCATTTTGAATATATAAACGAACTGGACTAAAGAATTTTTCCCATCACAATTTGTCTTAGCAAATGAAGGCACATCTATTAGTCTGATTTGCCTGGATTTACGTAAAAACCTTAAGTTATTCAAATTGCCATTAACAATTATTTTCACCGCGCCCGACACGGGAGCAAATATGAGACTGAAATTAGGACATTTCAGCATTTGCTGATAAAGAATTACCAAAGTTGATGTACATCAAGAACAATGTTAAGATTGCATAATAGGCCTGTCCATATATCATCAGTTTTACAGGACTTGTTTCAAATGGCATTTGCTGGAGAACGGACTGTGATCGAAACCTTGCGCCTTTGTATTAAAAAAACTGCTAATTGTCTGATCGTTTTTATCTGTTAAATCAGGTCGATGTACTTTCCAGCCTAGCTTTCATCAATTGCGCTGCATTATGACAGGATCAAAGCACAAGTGTCTAAAAACTCCATAGGAGCCATTCTGTAAAAAAAAAATTGCTTGTCACGCATTCGTTACATGGATCAAATGTCAGCATAAAATTCACCGAATGTATTTTTTTTTTTTGCAATTATCTCGGTGCGCGGCAGACATAACAAAATTATCATCAGACGTACCTATACTTCAATTGGCAATAGATATACTGTTCAGCCTTTCCTTGTGAATATGCACAGAATTCAGATGAAGGAAGGTATTAATGCAGAAATATGGATTCGTCAACACGCTCGACTGAACAACATTACAATAACAAAAATGACCATTGGTGGGGGATATAAATTAGAAGCCCGACGAGTGGGGCACAATTTGTTAGGACATTATCTCTGGTTGACGGAAAGGCCAAAATAACATGGTTATTTACCTCCGAATAGGCGCTTAAAATATTTATTTGCGCATTATTTAAAGGAAGCAAATGAAAGACTTTTAGCATTGGCTAGGTGGTCAGAGTTTATGTCTGCTGGACACTTAATTGTGCGAGGCAATCTGATTAAAATCAGACCATAAAAACAAATCCTTGTCTTTTGCTTGTCGTTAACATAATGCGACAAATAAAACACCTGATTTGATTTGAAACAAATTGATGTGCAAATAAAACAAAATACTTGTAAAATTAGCAAACGTATTTCATTTACTCATTTCAGTTATAAGTAATTTGTTTGGCGTTCACTCACTTTTTCAATTGGCTCAGGTACCTGGTACCTATGGCATGTTGTCTCAACGTCCTTCGAATTCTCGCGAGAGTTTCTGTAGTGAACGAAACTAAGACAACTCTCGTACGCCCTGTCAATCCATTGCGTATTAATAGTGGGCGACATTTGCCACAGAGAAGTGCAAAACAAAATGGCCCGGGCCGGTGTAAGCCTATCTTTAATTTGAGTCGATGTCTGGACGTATGTTGGATTGTTTCTTTGTGTGATTGGTGTTTAACGTCGTACTCAAGCGTATTTCACCTATACGACTACGGATTGTCCACTTCACACTGTACACAGCCTTATTGCGGTGGAAACCGAGAGGAAATCTCGTAAAAACCACATCCGCGATTGACGGAGACACAACATATGACTAGCTCACATACCTGATGGTCGACAGGCGGACTCGATCCAGTGAACGGTAAATCAAAGTAGGCTCAGTTTAGGAAGCGCACACGCTACCACGGAGCCGCGGCCGCGCGCCCGGCGTATGCAGGAAACAATACAAGGCTTTGGAGTGTTCCCAATCATCGATCAGTTTACTATACCACAGTACATTATAACATTATATGACGCATTTAAGGTTTCGCCAGAAGGTGTAAATGTCAAATTAATAGAACAATTCGATAAATGTCAGAGGCGGTAGGATTAATTGTCCACATTACCATGGCCCTGGAGTCATTAATAAGCCAGGTTGACTTCTCGCCTTTGTTGCCGGACTGAGTTATTCCAGGTACAGAATGGTTAAATCTAAATCAGGCCTGGTTCTGTCCAACAAATCACTGACAATTATCCAATCGCCACATAGCTTTGACGCGTGACCGGAAGTTAAGAACAGAATGACGCAATATTGACTTGTGACATTGATGTTTTTATCGATTGAATGTTGGCCCGACGACGTAGCTTAGTGGCTTTTATAACAGACTGCTTCATTGTAATAGATTTCAGTCCTTCTCGTGATCTAGTGTATATGGGGGTTATATTATTTGACCTCGGCAATCACTGGAGGGTTTTTAGCAGGTTTCCTCATGGGTTTCCATCGTATTAAATTAAGACGAAGAAAATGTTTTCAGTAGCTGGTTATATAAGCGAAATACTTTTTAGAACGATGTCAAAATCCAACCAGTGAATGTCCACGGGACGGATTATAAAGCTTTCCTCTCGAGTTTGCAAATTTTTAGATTTAAACAGAGTAATATAAGGGAAATGCTGTTAAGAACGAAGTTGAATTTCAACCAATGAATGTCCTCGAAATTAAACACGAAACGCAAAATAAAACGCGAAAGCGTACAAGCGAATGGTGCGTATAGACCACCATAATACGGAGGCTGCACGTGCCATCCAAATTAAACAACGAAAAGCGTACACGCATTTGTAACTGGGTTGTTCTTTCTTAATAAAATAAGTAATTCTTATGTGTAAAGAGGGGAAAAGAAAACTCTCTGTGGGACAAAAAAGAATGAAAAACCATTATATATGGATTGATTTCAAGGCGTGAATACTGCATGCAGTTTGTTTGAATACATCGGCTACTGATGACCTCCATTTTTTAATGGATGTTAGACTAAAGCACTAAATTATCTCTCTTGCAAATTTTTCACCATGACGTAATGCTCTCATATAAACTCTGGGTTATGTATGTCAACTTTGAAGATTTTTTTTAGGAAATAGTCAACCACGCAAAAAAAAAAAAAACAAGGGGTTCATAGAACACTGACAGCTTGCCGAACTAGGTATTTAATTGAAAACTGCAGTTAGATTGATTGATAGATATTTAACGACTCAGACATGACAATGGGGATGTCC
>JARFOD010017274.1:0-11135 GCA_031763545.1 Mopalia muscosa
TTACACTTTATTTAAACATCAGAAAAGAAAGAAGGAGTTTGATTATTGTGATTTTTCTATCCCCAAAAAATCAGAGAAAAATCGGATATATATTTTAAGAGGCCGGCCATAGCGATTTTTAACCTTCACCATGGGTTGAGATAGGCAGGAAGTAGGGCTAAGACGGAGGAATTAGTCCTATTCATTGTGCTAAGCAAAATCTGACAATACCTAGTCAAAGTTGATTCACATTTCCATGTTAAATAGTTTGTTATGCTAGTATCAGTAATTGTTGGAATACACTGCAGTCATATAAGTGAAGAATACTCAAGCAGGGCGGAAAAATACCAATCATTACATGTATCCAGGCTAAATAGCTAGAACTGATCAAGTTCAAAGTTATATTTTAAAATTACCACTCAAAATATTTATCCATTACATTTCAAACCCTGTTTATTGGGAGTGGCCATTGTGTGGGGTTTGTATGATATTTCCTCTTTGTTTATGGATGTTTTTAAATGAGGCAGAGTAACAAGGGGAAAATCTGTGGCCATGCTAACTCTGTTAACCCTTAAACTACTGAATTATTTTTTAGTATTACATGAGTTATAGCCATATATTTTTGGCAGCTTTTTATGTCAAAAATGGTAAGAGATAGCAGCTTGGTATAATTGGCAACTTTATTGGGCACTACTAGTACTATGAATAAGTTTTGTGTCTTTTAGAAAATGAAGATTAACAGTATTTTCGTTATTTTGGAATAACAGTTTCTTAGTAAGAACATATATACCTGTTCAGAAAATTTTGTAGGTTGAAACCCATCCGGGAATCGAACCCACGTCCCTCAAAGTTAGGCACCGAATCGCCAGCAGTAAATGAGTACTAGTACTATAACGAAGTAATAATAACTTTGACCTATTAACATATTTATTAGGTCACATGAGGTCAAATAGGAAAACAGATGTGTTTTAAACTATCAGAAGTAATTCATTTAAGCTGGTGCCCATTTGTTCCATACAAATGATCAGATATCATGATAATAAAAGTATTCTAAATAGCACAATAAACTATTATGATGTTTACTTCATATATTTCACTTCATTTATTGATCAGATTGATGTTTTTCCGCATATTCAGTATTTGGTGCATTTATGCGACATTATGAGTCCTTCTTTGTAGAAATGAAATGTCCTGTTCAGTACCATATAATAGCAAATATCTGCACACCATATTCTACATTTATTACATAGTCCCAACACTACCCCTTCCCCTGCCACACCCCCGCCTAGGGTTCACTGCTTGGTTCGTAACACCATTCAACTCATGATTTACAGATAAATCTGCCTCAATGTTTGAATCAAAGTTGCTATCACTTTCGGTACGACCGGTAGGCTCAAACTCATCGTCGTCAAATTCAGACAAATTCTGCTCACTTACTGAATCATCGTTGATTTGTATCATGTCTACTGCTAATACCGAAGCGTAAATATTGCCATTGTTCTAACCGGAAGTGAAAAAAACTTTCGCTTGTCAAAAGCTTTCAATGCAAACATGCAAGAACTGAAGTACAAAACTGAGGGTACGTTAATAGGCTACGCTTACACGGGGTTGTCAGTTATTATAAGCGAGCTATGCGTATTTTTGGCACGAATTTCGAATGAGTGATTTTGCTCACATTTTTGCAAGCTCGGTAGTTACAGGGTTAAAGCCCAATCTAACAAACAAAATATTTTACATCATAAGCTTCCTTTTGTGATTCATGAAACGTAACTTATGAACTTAACATTTATTGTAAGTATGCCAAAGTTGTATTAATCAGCTTTAAAAATGATAAGCCCTGACTGTGGCTAAGGGCAGTTTGTTTGAAGAGTACCAATGCTGTTTTTAATTATCACTGGAGGATAATTAACTTTCCAACGTTATGGAAACGTTCACATCATGATCTTGGCTGTGCAAGTGTTAATTATTGTTACAATACATCGCCAATCACATAAGTCAAATTCCCCTAAGTATGACATAAAACACCAATCAACCAACCAATCAAACAATCAATCAATAATATATAAATGATTTTGACTAGTTCTCGTGCAGTTTGAGAAAGCTTCCTGTACCCTTTTGTGATTTTTGCCCCGAAGCACGTGTAAACACCATACCCTTTTCCTGCCTAGGCTAATCCTCAGTTTGCACACTTCATTGTCACTGAAATACTTGTTGTGTCATTTACAATTTACTGAAGGTGAATCTATTCAAACTTCACCGTGTATTTAAAAGTGTTATCCGTATCAAAATTATGAGAATTCTGGTTGTCATCATTAATTGTTACCAATTGCATGAAAGGTGCTGTCTTTCATTCTTTAATTGGACTCGCACACTGTGAAAAAATCATTTATTTGAAGCCACATTTAAACAAACAAAATGCTTCACACGAACACAAGATCACAACATGTTCAGGTTTGTGGATGAAACTGAGGATGACAAACTGTACTTCAATACAAATCCAGGCCTGTGCTGTAAACTTTTCTGGCAGAATCTTAAAGTCGATCCTCTAAATTTTGTGAGATAACCTTACATTTGCATTTTACCCTGGTTTGCTGATTTTTTAAATACATAAATGTGCCTTAAATATGAAAAATAAAACAAAATTGCTTTTAAATAAATCTTTGTTGATAATCGGATGCCAAAATATGTCAAAATCAGTGGCAAAATGCAAAAAAAAAAAAAAAAAAAGCAAACAATTTTGAAAACCTTTAAATAGGTCCTCCTAAATAACTTTGCATAACCAAGGGGAAACCCCATTCTGTCCGTTCTCCCGAACAGCACAGGCCTGCAGATCAGACAGAAACAACTGTAGCAAATTGAAATGGTCATTGACAGCTGGATAAATGTTTGCATGATTGAAATAATAAATCAGTTGATGTATTATCTACAATGCTTATACAACTGAAGCAGACACCGCCTGATACAATACTTTATATAATGGAGGTTTATATCTCCATCTAATCAATTCTGTGTCTTGTTGTGAATATGTCTCTTTGTGTGTTAAAAAAGAAAGTTACTGGCTTTCTTCCAATAATTGCAATTTGCATTCAGTGTGGGATATTGCAAAATGGCAGTTTGACAACCGATACTTTGTCATATTTCCACATTTTTAACGAGGCTGGTGGGTGATTTAAGATCGTGTTTGGCACATGAATTGTCTGAGTAAAGCTCAGTGTACCTAACATTATCGCAAAGTAGTTAATTGAACAAAAAATACATGTAGTCGGTTTGTGGAAGAACTTAAAATCACATATGCACTGAAACTCTGTTTCTTTAGATAAGGCTATATAATATGATAGACTATCAGAGATACAGGATGTACATGTAGTATCTATAAATTTTAAGGGATACATGTAAATACATCAGTTTAATGAGTGCCTTTATTTTAGAATTGAAGGTTTGGTGTATCAAAATTACAGCTTGAATGCCTTTCAATTATGTCAAATATTGTGAATCAAAATTGAGCTCGGATCAAAATTGATAAACCTGTCTTTTTTACACTTGTATACTGGTGTCCTGTGGCTGTGGTCCGTTTGTTAAGAGAGTACACATAGCAATGCTGTGTTTACTTATCACTGGAGGAATAATCATTTTCCAACATTTCACCGGGTGGTTGGAGGGCATGTTGCCCTGGTGCTCTCAGATCTGTTTGTGGTGTCTGTATTGCGTCCTGTTATTGTCCTGTATTTGCCCTGTCTTGTCTTTGTTTGTTGCCAGTGGGTGTGGAGGGTGGTTTCCTTCACCCATTTGACTGGCATGTGATCATATAAACGAAATACCCTTAAATTTTGCGCACCCTTATTTTATTTTACTCTGTTTCCCAAGCAAAATCAGTTGATACTTTGGTAAATTATTTAGGCCGGCAGGCTGTCTGTCAAAATTAAGGTTTAACAGAGTTTTGTACAGGTCCCTATAGCCAGTTAATTTACTTTGGCATATTTTTTCTGTTGCAAATCTCATTTACATTGTTAATTCCAAACATGGCCTGTATATTGTACAAGGTATTGCATGCATTGTTCATAAAAACTGTTGCTTTCTCACTGGATTTAGTTTCTTGGGAGAACATAAGCCTTGTGTCATTTTGTTTTCTATTGATCAATTTATCATTGAGTGGTTCTAAGGTACATGTTTAGGGTTTCTGATGCATTGATGATGTGGTTTTCCCAGCTTTATACTGCAGGAAATCAGCAGGAAGATGTTCTTGTGTAGGTTGATCATTCATCAGTATCAGTAAGCTAGTTTAGTCTAAAAAACAAAGAAAACTAGTGAGTTGAGCTCCATTCATGCACATGTTAAAAGTAAAAGAAACTGTTATATTTTTTAAATGAATAGATTTTTATTGTAATATTTCAGTAAGCGCTAGAGTACGGCGTGAGAACTGTGTCCCATGGCCAAGCTGTATGACTTCCAGTGGCGGATTTCTGTGCCAGATCATCTACAGAATGGGGCTGTCTTTGACCGATGGGATGAGGTAAGATAGACATTTTATTGCTGCAGAGCAGGGGGTTAGCCAGAAATCAGAAGTAGGGTGTCCAAAATGGTTATTTTGATTAACTTTTCAAATAACTGGGTGTCTAATTTTGACAGTTTTCCTATCTCCTACATGTTAAAATTTCTTAAAACAGGGTGTTCAAATGATGCAATTTTTCACTTCAGGGTGTCCATTTGGATGGGTGTCTGCCTAAGCCCTTGCTGCAGAGTCCTCAATTCAAACAGATACTTTACGTGACATGATTTCCTAGTTTATTGTAAGGTTTCAAAACAAATGCTGATTTACGCCATTTAAAAGAAAAGAAAGCAAAAATACTGAATAAGTTAAATTTGATATTCTTGCAAATTGTTACATTTTTTGTAGGAATCTTCTACATTCTGCTTAATGAATCATTAAACACTGCAAAATTGAGTATACATGTATTTTACTGAGATGAACAACTTTCATTTTCAATAAACTCTGGTTACATCAAAGATGAAAGAGCACCCTATACTGCAGGAGAAGCCAAAATATTTTCCGATTTTTTATTTCAATAAATTTGATGATAAATTAGAACCACCTATCATTTATTGAGTTTAAGTTTAAGCCCTCAGATGATTGTTATAAATGGGCTCAGAGTTATCATATTTTCACAAGGCTTATATAAGTAGTTTCACATTTAATTGTTGTGTTCATATGGCTACTTAATGTTGAATCATCCTGCCTTCATGTCCCTGAAATAACCTTGAGAACAGCTTTCTGTCATTCACACAATCAATCAATCAATCAATCAATCAATCACTACATCATTCACTACATCAATCAATTAATCAATAATCAGTAAATTCTTCTTGTCAAGACTAGAACCACAAGGCAAGGAGCCATGTGAAGTTGACAATTCCTTCTCATATAGGTGAAATACCCTACAATGTAGTACAATGTTCAACACATATCAAAAAAACAAACAATATTTATTTCTGGATTACATCTACATTTATAATTGCCTCCAAGGTAGTACAGGTAGGTGTTTATTAGATAAGCATAGTCCGATGAGCAAACAATACTGTATATTGAGTCTTACTGACATTAGTCTTCATTAATCTTAACCTGCTGTCTGTATATGTGCAGTATGTGTCAAGCATTGTCATGTTTTCTTTATTTTTCTATAGAGGAACATTAATTTTTTAAACAGCAATTTACGATTATGTGGCCATACAATACTGTTGGAGTATAGCACTACATGGTAATGACATATTCTTGAGCAAGGGCCCGCGACTGTGGCTTAGTGGTGCGCTTCCTAAATTGAACCTTCTTCGATTTACTGTTCACCGGATCGAGTCGCCTGTCAACCATCAGGTATATGAGCCAGTCACATGTTATGGCTCTGGCAATCACGGGGGTGGTTTTTACGAGGTTTCCTCCTGGTTTTCCACCGTAATAAGGCTGTGTACATTGTGAAGTTGACAATCCGTCGTCATATAAGTGAAATACCCTTGAGTACGACTTTAAACACCAATCAAACAAACAATCAAAAATATTCTTAAGCATGGCATCAAACACCAATCTATCAATAAAAATAAATTCTGTACAATTCTTTAGTACACGAACAGCAGGTGGTACGACGCTAAACCCCAATCAAACAAACAAACAATTAGTACATGTACATCCTATGGGTAGTTATCCAGCTGTTATCAGTTAAAGATCTTCGAAAGCCTGTTCTGTTTCTCCCCTAAACAAGTACCATAGGGATGTATTTGTCCGAGAAAGTCTGTGTGTGTCACATAAAACATTAAGTACATGTAGCTACCCAAATGGAAATGTCCTAAGACCAAATAAATTCCATCATTTGTAATGTTAAATAATTAATGTCTGATTCTTTCCCACTCACTACTCTGGGTTTATACTGTCAATTCCAGGTTTCTGTGTTTGCCACAGCTTGTCTTTGTCCGCTTCACAAAGTACATCACAGCTTTAAATGTTAAATACATGAATATCCTGGTGTTTCACATGTTTCTAGGATTTCATATTTTTGTAACTGGCAATTCTGACTGGGTTCCGTGTTTAATAACACTATTGTAGCCACCATAGCCAGCCTGTGCTGTCTTTTGATCATTGTGCAAACATAATTTGGGATGGCCGATTTATAGGTTTCCCAAATTTTTTGCAGTGTTCGTCAAATTTTTAATATTGCTACTGATTTGGACAAATTTTGTCAATTCGATCACCAATCAATTTTATGTTCTAAGGCAACTTTTGTTTTATTTTTCATAATTTACATTTATGGATTACAGCACAGGGCTGCTTTAGTATGAGTTGGGTTTAATTACCATGACAATACAATAACTTCAGTGCTTGTCTGAGTGGGCGCTATGACATTTCAGATGAACTTTGACTAGAGTAGCGTTGTAAAACATGCCCAGATCATTTTTATTTTGCTGAAAAATTATTACAACATAACAATATCTGGCCAGGGAGACAGCTATAAAGAGAAAATCAGACCTGACTTTTTAAATAGATTTATCTCATTGGATGTCAAATACTGAGGGTTATGAAGAAAGTTTAAAATTACATTCACTGTAGTAATATTTTTTATGAACCCTAATACGCAAAAATAAAATATTATCTTTCTAATGTAAAACAGCTTTTCCAGTGAAATTGAACATTTCTTTCTTAGTTATTATTTTAGGGGCAGATTGAATATTAATGGTCAAAATTGAATATTTCGTTCAATTTATTAGCTGTTAAAAGGCCCATAGTCCATTTGAAATGGCCCACTGTCAATTTTACTATTATTGCACGGTGTGTTAAACTGATCCTTAAATGTATATTTACTACACCTAGTTTAACTTTCTCCCTATTGTTTGCATATGTTTGTTGCAGTCATTTTTTTGCGATACAAGCCTGCAACAATATATTGGCCCCGCAACCTCTTCGAGTTATTTTCCTTGGTGGTACTCTCCACTGTAAACATTGGAATACCATTTGCGCTATAATGGAGAAATTTGCTTCTTTCATTAGTAAAGTTACCCAGAATTTTAAAAATTCAGTATAATATAACAAAAAATGTAGGGGACTTTATTCCATATGACAGTTTATGGGCTGGTCCGTCACCCACAAAAAGTTATATGGACCTTGGCTTCACTTTGGTACATACAACTTTCATTATATGGCCCGCAGTCCTCTACATTATTTGTTGAGTATTACGTTTATTTATGTGTACACTTACAAAATATTTATAAATATACTTATAAAAAATAGGAATGTGCTTGATTGGTTTTAACCTTCATTTACATGTATAATTAGAAATATATCAGTGGAATTTTAGTTGGCCCACCGCAGTGGAATTTGTCACATATTTTACGATGCTGTCAAATGCTGATTGGCACAGATTTATGAGAAGCCATCGTCCATTCTCTTTCTTACACACACCAACGTTAATAAGCCATAAAGTCAGTTCTTTCCCGGATATATGTCCATTAATACTCCGCTGCCGGTGGTGAATTTCCTGGATTTGCCAGATATTGGTGGTCAATATATGTTTGAACGTAAAACCCGTGTTGAAGCTTATATATCCTTCAGACCATGCCACGATCAATGACCAGGCTCTTACAGCCATCCTGATTTATATGTGGAAAATACCTAGGTGAGATATTATGGGATCAATAGCCTATCAGCTAGCCACTGACCAGTGACACCAATACAGATTACAGAGATATTTAGGGATCATAGCTGTTTGGTGGTCATACAAATTGGGCAGATGTCAGATAAAGGTGGAAAGCCATGTGACATCTGTGGATCACTGGTTATGATTACCACTTTTAAAAAAGAAAATACATATGTATAAATAAACTTAAAGTTTATCAGGGTCAAGCGGTAGTGGTTTCCTTTTCTTGAATACAGAATCACACATAGCGACTTTTTAACATGCTTTAGCAATGTTATAATTTGCTTACTTTGAGTGTGCGAGGAAATGACAACTGACATTTGGCATTCATGACGAAATTTTCAAAATCAAACAAGTTTGATAAGTTTATACACAAAGCTCCTTATATGTTACGAACAAAAAACATTTTGTATAAAAACTTGTGAATGAAAATAGAGGTCATGTGACTTTCAAGTCCTGTGCATGAAAAATGGCACATGAATGAAATGATTGCTTTCAATTTGCTGCAAACTGAAATAAAAGACCTAGGCAAAGTGGTCTCATCTGTTCCTTTTTTAAAGGTGCTATGTTTCAAGTTTCAATTTGACTCATATTAGACTGTTTTTGCATACATTGCAGTGGCAGAGGAACATTCAATTTTCAACTTAAAAAAAACCCCTCAAAATATTTCATAGTTTATCGTTGTGTTTTTGTGACTACATGTTAAAAAGCGTGATACACTGTACAAGTGAAATGCCCTAAGTTAGTTGTAGTAAAGGGGCCCTTTACTACAACTAACTGAACTAAGTCAACTTACAATACAAAAAAAGTGAATTTTTTTTTTTTTAATTAGGAGGTAATTATTGTAATATATTGAACAACACTTCACTGGAAATAAACATAACAGTTTTACACAATTTCCCCAAATTATAATTTAACAGGGATTAATACAATAATGAGCGAGTGTGGGCGCTTCCTGTTGCCCAGGTGGCTTTAATGTTACATGTTTGGGGCAAGATGAAGCTGATTTCTTTGTTTGAAGAGTAGCAGTACTGTTTTTACTTAACACGAGAGGAACCAGTACTTTCCAACAATACGGAAACACTGGACACCTTGGTTGAGCTAGCATCAATTATTGTTTGAGAATAACATGTCATATAAGTGAATTTACCCGTATAAAGCATGGCATAAAACACCAATCAATCAATGTTTTACGTCCTATGAATATGATTATCTGAATTTCGATTGTCTTGTTTTTGTTTGTTGGCATTGGGCTGAAGCTGGCATAATGTTTTATGAGTGTAATTACCGACATAATAAGGCTTTAAAAACCCCAATCAAACAAACACACATAAAAACAATGAATGTGTAGGTTCTCAAACTAGTGACATCTGTGGATCGCTGATTAGGATTACCAGAGAAAAATATATCCGCTTTCAAAAAAGAAAAAAATATATATACAGTTGTATATGTATAAATAAACTTAAAGTTCATCAACTAATCATGTTATTTCTATGGACTGTCCCAAAATTAGAGTGTCCTAAACTCTAATGGGCGAACTCTAGCAAAATGGCATATCCCATGTATCATACGTATATTGTATGTTTAATTTACTTAGTTTACTTTTTTTTTTTTTACACAGGAAACCCCCCAACTTGAGAGTAACTGCCTAGTGAGGGTTGATAACTTTGGATTCTTTATCTATTGGAAGAGCGATGGCAGGGTGAGTTATTTTTTCTTTTAGCTTTTATGTTTCACATTTTAAATGAGTCTTCCGAAGGAGGTCACCCTCTGGCTAAGGGCAGTTTGTTTGAAGAGTAACAATACTGTCTTTAAATAATTTTTGTGTCTTTTAGAAAGTGAAGATTAACAGTATTTTCGTTATTTTGGAATAACACTTTCTTAGTTAGAACATATACCTGTTCAGAAAATTTTGTAGGTTGAAACCCGTCCGGGAATTGAACCCACGACCCTCAGAGTTAGGCACCGAATCGCCTGCAGTAAATGCAGGCTACCTAGACCACTCAGCCACCTACAAAAATAGAAGGTTAGTCTGCCGGAGTCTAGATAGTGTACAGTCACTACCCCTCTGATAGGAGAGTGACACAGCTCCCGAAGCTGATAGCAATGAATGGTGTATGTATGTAGTGGTGTATGTTTGATTAAGTGTTAAACTCTTAACAACATGACAGATGGTGCCAACAAGCAAAACAATCATTGATGTGTGCTAATCCTTTTCATACACACTTGGCTGGTTCAAATCGTGTTTCGATTAGCTCCAGGGGGTAAATAGTTTTGAGTTTATACTCAAATCTAAGAAAACACAAGACCAATGCTTTTTATAACTTATCTATATCTGGACTGGTTTAACCATCGCGGAAGAGAGATATATTGGAATAAAGAACACAATTCAATGTACTTCATGGTGTAAGAATAGACTCTCATGGAAATGCGGAAGTTATGCGATTTGCAGCTTTAAAATGATGAATTTTAAGATTTCAGCTGATTTTCCCATGTTAATCAAATAAGTCAATTTTCCATTTTTAAATAGCCCATTTTACTCAAACCGTGTCACCATCGCACAGTTAGCCCATACAATATAATGGATCATTCAAATATGAAACAAAACGCAAATTTTTAGAAGTCATTTTAATGCGGAAATACATGTAAACTGACAAAAACTATAAATCTTCTTTTACAAAATAATATTTTAAAATCATTATAATTACAAAACTTTTAGTCTTTTTTATGTGAGTATCTTACATCCCAATAGTGTGAGAGGTACAAATTACGAATTGTGTAAATGCGCATAAAACAAATCTATGCCTTTTGGTACATATGTTTTGGGCATATATAGGGTGTTGCCCTTTCGCTGACAAAACTAACAATGTATATCTTGGGAATCTTTTCGTCTGTCAGAACTGATTGTAACACCTTTGGCCAGGTTCATACCTGCGGAGAGTAAAGAACAATTCTTAAAACGGAGCTGGGCTCAAAACAACT
>JARFOD010017285.1:0-11135 GCA_031763545.1 Mopalia muscosa
CAATCTCTAACATAAATGCATTGTTTGTTTATTTGTTTGTTTGATTAGTGTTTAATGTCGTACTCAAGGGTATTTCACTTATATGATGACGCATTGTCCACTTCACTCTGTACACAGCCTTATTACAGTGGAAAACAGAGAGTGAACCTCATAAAAACTACTCCCGCAATTGCCGGAGCCACAGCTTGTTACCTGTTGGTCCACAGGCGGACTCAATCCCATGAACGTTAAATCGAAGCAGGTTCAGTTTAGGAAGTACACTTGCTGCCATTGAGCCACGGCTGTGGGCTCATAAATACACTGAAAGACAATGCCAAGCTATTGCGGAAAACCTTGTAAAATCATCCGGACCCTTGCCAGAACCACATCATGGGACTCTTTGATACAGGTAATGGTTGACAGACAGACTCAATCCTGTAAATGGTTCGTTGAAGTACATCTAAGCCATGGCTGCAGGAATTATATAAGAAATTGGATGTGGACAGCACAGAACCTGTATTTGTGATCTTATTCTTGTTCTTTGTTCTGGAGCTATTGGAAGTATGGGAGATGACATATACATCTTAATCATTTAGAATACCCACATCTTTGTCAATAGTCGTCAAGCTTTATCATCTGAAATCAGTATTTAACCATGGGCCTACCAGTTATCTGGTACCATAGCAACATTTTCATATTCCTAACTGAACAGTGATCTGAATTTAGAACTTTTTTTTAATAATAAATAGATTTTTTGACATTAAGTTATATAGTCTTTTTTTACCTACACCGTTGAACTTAAGTTGACTGAATGATTCACACAAAAAAACATACCTCTTTCTTACAGTTTTCGACTGCCTTCTTCTGGAATTTTGGTAAATGGCTAACAGGGTCTATTCCTCGAAACTGAAAACTAGATACATAAACAGGATGATAGCTTACGGTCAATAAACAATGATGATAAGTTTGTTTGTTTGATTGGTGTTTAACGTCGTACTCAAGGGTATTTCACTTATATGACGACATACAAAAATACAGAACATCATAAACAAATCTGCTTACCGTTACCCTTTAGCTCAGAGAACACCAGGGCAACAGAAAGCAACCTCTTTTCTCCCCTCTAATGATCGACAGAGGAAGCCGAGGGAGTATTCTGCAGGGCCATGGCCCACCCGCTCCCTCACAGGGCACAATGATGATAAGAACCCCTTTTTAATTATTGGTACACTATAAATGACTGTTTAATATCAATAGTGAACCAATCAATGTTAGTACAGACGTAACTAACACAGCTCTATTATATAGCCTGCTTTGACGTAACCCCTAATCATTACTTCCATACTGAACATTGTTTGTTTTGATTTATTGGGTTTTTTTTTCCACAGAACAGATTGTCTATTTCTCCCTGTCCTATTTAAATAAGGTGGAAACCTTGTTAAAGTAAAACTACCCTTGCAATTGCAGGAACCAGGTAGCCTGACTGCCTCATATTCTCCACCCTGAAGTATGAAATACATGTGTGCAGGAAACTACCTCCAACATCACTGGAAACAATGACAAAGTCCAAAACACACAATGGTGAGAAACATTGAACATAAAACTTGGTCAATTAGTCAAAAAGAGCAAATAAACAGTGGAAGAAGCATGACACATCACTTCCATTTTGCTCCTTAGCTCAGAGGGCGCAGAGAAAAGAAAACTTGACCTGTGCACCCATGCATTGACTTACGCATCATGTGACGTTGTTGTACTGACAGCATCTTCCCCTTCTACGTCAGACTGTGGAGGGGAGGCACTTGTATGGGAAGACATTCTTACATACTTCGGTCGACGAGGCAATGAAGAAAAGTCTGAGTCTGTCGGCAAGGTCAGACAGGTCAAATCCAAAGTTATCTTTATATCTCCAAGATCAATGTCAGTCAAACCTTCCAATTCTTTTGACAAATCAGCTGAAAAAAATTGAGATAACAATAATTTATATCAGTCTGAGAAAAGTCAATGTTAGTCATAAATGATAAACTTTGTTCACACCAAATAATCTCTACTTCATACTTAAGGTAAGAATTCCTGTTTAATCATGTCTTATGTTTGTTTTCAAGCCGTTGTTTCAACCACACACGTTAGCGGTAAAATAAAGCAATATCATGTTTTAACGTATAATTTTCAACTAAAAATATCCTATAACTTACCAAGGCATGTTGGTAGAAGCTGGAGGGACACATTATAATGTGATTTTTTGCTAATCAATGTGCATGTAAAATGTAAGAAAAGTGGTTGATTTCTGGCAGCTTCGACCTCATTCAGACTATCTAAGTCATCCTCCACAAGCGAGGGTGAGGAACCACCAGATGCAGAACCTTTGTTAGACATGGTGGAGAACTCTCCATCTGAATGATCAGAGTTTTGTTTGTCAATTGGACCTGCCTCCTCATAATCCGAATAGAAATAGTCACTGTCTTCTTCAGCGATATCTTGTACCTCAGCACCTGGAGGAGAGAGTCAGAATTAATGGGCATCTATCATTTATTTGACATCTAGTGTCTGCTTGATTAGGGTTTCATGCCATACTTAAGTTTATTTCATTTGATAGGTGACAGTCCACCTCAGCACTTGGAGGAGAGAGTCAGAATCAATGAGCATCTATCATTTATTTGGCATCTGGTTTTAGCTTGATTGGGGTTTCATGCCATACTTAAGTTTATTTCATTTGATAGGTGACAGTCCACCTCAGCGCCTGGAGGAGAGAGTCAGAGTTAATCGACATCTATCATTTATTTGACAACTGGTGTTAGCTTGATTGGGGTTTCATGCCATTCTAAAGATTATTTCATTTGAAAGGGTGACAGTCTACTGGGTGAAGAAATTCCCCCTCAACATCACTACCAACAAACAAAGAGATAACAGGACAATCACATGACAATCACAGGACACAAAACAAAGCCATCACAAAGGCAGATCAGTTTTGTATTGCCCCTTAGGCTTGAAAACAACCTCCACGAGAAGTAGAATAAGTTAATAAAATATCTTCTTAATTTTTTTGCAAAACAGTATAAACACTATTGTTATGTCTGTACACATAATTTTTTGTTTTGAGAGTTTTTGCACTGCCTAGGTTTTTCATTACAGGTCTAGATGAAAAAGTATGTCAATTTATGTTACTATGATATTGTTTTCTAGCCACAACGATCTACTTCACCTGTATCTTACCTTCCACTAAATCTGACATTGGTTCCAGTGCATCAGTGGAGTCTGCCTGGTTGCTAACATCCTGGAAAAATACAAGTTAGGATTACCACGAAGTTTTCAACATCATTAATGGGTGTACTCAGATATCCACTACATTTCTGCCCAGGATGAGCTTCAAATGGAGCCTAGGCTTCGAACACATCGTGGTGTATTGCTTGATGACCCCATTTTGTGACGATTAACCGCCTGAGGGGCTGTTTATCCTTGGCATATGCCATAATTAGATAGAGAATTCCAACAAACAAACACTGAGACTCAAAGAGGTACATGTAAACAGTACAACAATTGTTCGTTTGCTCAGTGTTTCATTCTTTAAACAAGAGCATTTCAGATTTCAATCACTAGAAAATGGTGGACCAAAAACCAAGAAAATAGCTTATAAAATGCCATCCTTGGTACCCAGTTATCAGAGACATCCTGTTTTATACCTAGAATCAAAAACATGTGTAAATGCTAGCGATGAAATTTGTGATCTATAAATAGCATGACGTTCTACTATTACTAATTCTATCCCAGAATAGAGCAAGTTTCAATAATTAGTAATTTTCCATAAAACCCTTAACCAAGGGAGTCAAATTCACTTATAGCATTATCATTTCGTTACAGATGGATTAATCGGCTTGACATTAGTTGTACCGTGTACATTGTAAACATTGTAAACATTGACAACGATGGTCCTGATTTTTGCACATACAAACTTATGTTTAGTCAAATGTCAATTGAAGATTCTTAATTAGTAACTCAAAGGCCATGTTTTTGTTAATTCACCTACGTTATACTGATTAACTGCACCTGTATATTATGTATCAAAACTAAGGTACAAGACACAACAGGACATAATGGCCATATTTAGGGTTATTTCATTTATTCCTACCATGGTAAGACATGGGAGGAGAGAGTCGGAATTAATGGGCATCTATCATTTATTTGACAGCTGGTGTTTGTTTGATTGGGGTTTTATGCCATATAATTAAGGTTATTTCCTTTATTCCTACCAAAGGGAAGATCTGGGCTGTAGTGGTAATAATCAGTTATTTTCTTTATTCCTACCAAGAGAAGATCTAGGCTGTATTAGTAATAATCAGATATTTTATTTATTCCTACCATCGGAAGGTCTGGGCTGTAGTAGTAATAATCAGTTATTTTCTTTATTCCTACCAAAGAGAGATCTGGCTGTAGTAGTAATAATCAGTTATTTTCTTTATTCCTACCAAGAGAAGATCTGGGCTGTATTAGTAATAATCAGATATTTTATTTATTCCTACCATCGGAAGGTCTGGGCTGTAGTAGTAATAATCAGCTATTTTTTATTTATTCCTACTAAAGCAAGATCTGGGCTGTATTAGTAATAATCAGATATTTTATTTATTCCTATGAATGGAAGATATGGGCTGTAGTAGTAATATTCAGATATTTTAGTTATTCCTACGAAAGGAAGATCTGGGCTGTATTAGTAATAATCAGCTATGTTATTTATTCCTACAGAGTGAAGATCTGGGCTATAATAGTTATAATGAGATATTTAGTATATTCCTACCAAAGGAAGATCTGGGCTGGAGTAGTTATAATCAGATATTTATTTATTCCTACCAGGGAAAGATCTGGGCTGTAGTAGCAATAATTAGATATTTAATTTGTTCCTACCATGGGAAGATCTGGGCTGTAGTAGTAATAATCAGATATTTTATTTATTCCTACCAAGTGAAGATCTGGGATGTAGTAGTAATAATCAGTTATTTATTCCTACCAAGGGAAGATCTGAGCTGTAGTAGTTTTAATCAGCTATTTATTTATTCCTACCAAAGGGATATCTGGGCTGTAGTAGTAATAATCAGTTATTTATTCATTCCTACCAAAGGAAGATCTGGGCTGTAGTAGTTATAATCAGATATTTTATTTATTCCTACCAAAGGGAGATCTGGGCTGTATTAGTAACAATCAATTATTTATTCCTACCAAAGGAAGATCTGGGCTGTAGTAGTTATAATCAGATATTTTATTTATTCCTACCAAAGGGATATCTGGGCTGTAGTAGTAATAATCAGTTATTTATTTATTCCTACCAAAGGGATATCTGGGCTGTAGTAGTTATAATCCGATATTTATTTATTCCTACCAAAGGGATATCTGGGCTGTAGTAGTTATAATCCGATATGTATTTATTCCTACCAAAGGGATATCTGGGCTGTAGTAGTTATAATCAGATATTTATTTATTCCTACCAAAGGGATATCTGGGCTGTAGTAGTAATAATCAGATATTTATTTATTCCTACCAAAGGGAAATCTGAGCTGTAGTAGTTATAATCAGCTATTTTATTTATTCCTACCAAGGGAAGATCTGGGCTGAAGTAGTAATAATCAGATATTTTATTTATTCCTACCAAAGAGAGATCTGGGCTGTAGTAGTTATAATCAGTTATTTTATTTATTCCTACCAAGGGAAGATCTGGGCTGTAGTAGTAATAATCTGGATAAGATGGGATAGGTTTGAACCAGAGTTTGATTATCTCCAAGAACTTCTCTTTGATGAGTCTATGAAGGCCTTTTGTCTGTTCACAGGAAGCATTCAGGTTTAAATCAGCCACATGTATCTGTATGGTAGAGCCAGTGGGGAAGAGGAGCACTTCAGGCACTGTACTTTTACTGGTCTCTCCACTCTCCTCCATTATACTACCACTGTAAGTAAAGAACACCATTTAATACCATTATACTTCACTGTAAGAAAAGGACACCGTTAAAACTTTTCACTAACACAGTAAGAAAAGGACACTATTAAAACTTTTCCCTAACACAGTAAGAAAAGGACACTGTTAAAACTTGTCACTAACACTGTAAGAAAAGGACACCATTAAAACTTTTCACTAACACTGTAAGAAAAGGACACTGTTAAAACTTTTCACTAACACAGTAAGAAAAGGACACTGTTAAAACTTTTCACTAACACAGTAAGAAAAGGACACCATTAAAACTTTTCACTAACACTGTAAGAAAAGGACACTGTTAAAACTTTTCACTAACACTGTAAGAAAAGGACACCATTAAAACCTTTTCACTAACACTGTAAGAAAAGGACACTATTAAAACTTTTCCCAACACTATAAGAAAGGACACCGTTAAAACTTTTCACTAACACTGTAAGAAAAGGACACCGTTCAAACTTTTCACTAACGCTGTAAGAAAAGGACCACCTTTAAAACTTTTCACTAACACTGTAAGAAAAGGACACAGTTAAAACCATTATACTATCACTGTAACAACATTTAGACCACCCCAGGAATTGTCAAAGCCACATTATGTGAAACACCACTTTAAGGAAAGAAATCACTATACTACTGCTGTAAGGAAAGGACACCATTAAAACGCAGAAAGTTAGTCAATCAAACATGTCCAAGAAATGTTGAAAAGATTTAAGACATGTGACTGCAATCCTGGAAGCACACCTGTGAAGTATAGTAGCTGTTCGCAGACCGAATATGGGAAAAAAGTTCCATAGTGGTACAATACAGATCAATGCAGAACTAAATGATTCCACTGTGAGGTGACCAATGATCTGAAATCAAAGTGAAAGAGTTACAGATAACAGTTTAAATCATTTCATTACAAGTGATGGTCTATCAGAGACAGATAGGCTTTGTTAATGGGTATTGTATTATAATGGCATCCTGCCTGCATTCTGACAATTTCTAGTGCTCCTACCTCTCAGTGTCATCTGGTAAATCAGCAAATCGCACCTTTCCCTGGTGAGTGTCTATAGTATCAGCTGGAGCAATTCCCTCCAGTTTAGATTTCTGTATCTGATTTAGGAGGTGACCACAAGAAGTCTCCAGGAAACAGGTCATGTCCACTTCTAAAGGAAGAGCTTCTTCACAAATGTTATTAATAGCAGCTTCAACATCCTCCTCACTCACAACATGACCATTCTGGAGGTTCTTAAAAATACCTGTCAACAGTACAAGGGTATAGTGACTTATTTTGATCAAAATAACAAAATGCATTATTCTAAACTTATCTGCTGAAACCAAAGATACCAGTCAAAACTTGCACATAAGCATGTAAAAATAGCACAGTATTAATACAAAGCAATATAAAGATTGATTGATAGGTCTTTGCCCAATATCAGACAGGTTTTTCTTGACCTATCCTCTGTTATGATCAAATTATGAACCATAGCTTATTTATTTATTATCCCTCCATGATTGGAATATATTTTTAGGTATCTCTTTTCTTTGTCTTTGAAGTATCGAAGTGTTACCTGTGACATAACTGCTGAAGTAATCATCTCCAAGCACAATACAGTGTTGCCAAAGAGCTCCGTGGAAATCTGAAGCACTGTCTGTGGATCGTCTATCTAAAGACATTTTCCAACGTTCTTTGATAAAATCTGAGGATTCTTCACGATCAAAGTCTGCCACCGTCTCCATCTCATGAGAGGCCATCCTGATTCGAGGACTGAGCGGTACAGCCCCACTGATTTCCATATCTGAAGGGAATGTAAGATCTTCAAAAATGTCCTCACACACCTCAAAATTCCAACGGTTTACCAAGGAGCGCGTCAGGTTGCTCAGGTAACAGTCGTAAACATAAATGGGAATTGTAAATTTTGGAATCTGATGTCCTTTTGATTCCGGTGATGGCTCAATGTGGATTTTTGTACTAGGTTCTTGCTTAGTTCTTGGTGACGATGGATTCTTAGAAGATGATAGGGAAAACTCTGACTGCAGATCATCTCCAGTTGATGCATCCTTGGCTTCATCTGAAACTGGATCCACAGGAAGGGGATATAATTCATCCTGAACACCTTCATCCTGAGTTCCGCTTATGTCCCCTTCTGCAGATTGGACCTCAGCCATTGATTCCATGCCCCGGACATTTTTCCCTGTACCTCCCTTACCAACTTTATCTATTTCAACAAGATTAAGTAGGACCAAGTCATCATAGCTGGCAGGCAGGAACGTGAGAATGAGGTGGTTCGTTGTGTCCACCTTCACAAGACAATGCCATTTTGGAGCAGTCAGGACAGCAGTATTATTGCCACTAGAATCTGTTTTATCTGGTCCATGTGTGCTGGGGTCTTTACTGGAGGCATCAGACTCTGCTCGCACTGAATCCTTTTTCCCATCCTTGCTCTCTGAGAGTGAGGTAATCTCTGACTGAACATTATCTCCAGCCTCTGTTCCTGCTAAATCAAAAGGCTCAATGATAATGTTTTCAGAATTAGCAGTAAAAACATCAGCAAATTTAAAAGGATAGGGTTGTAAAATCTCATCTCTATTCCGCTCTGTTATCAGTCGGGAAAAATTCAAACTGTCGGCTTCTGATAGGATTACTTCTTTGTCATGGTGAAGTTTGAACTTTTGGAAGAGCAGGTCAAATAGTAGGTTGTTCACTGCTCGCTGTTTCTCAAAATCATCAGCTAAAAATAAACAAAAACAACAATTAACCATCCAAAATAAAGTAGAAGTATGTAAAGAGCATAATTGTTAAAAGTTTTTCATAGTTTTGTGCTTATGTGACTTTGATTTTGCTCGTAAATTCGTTTTGTCTACAAGAACAGCTTTTGATGAAGCCATTCAAAAACTCTGAAATTTTGGTGTGTGTTTGATTAGGGTTTAACCTTGTGCTGGAGAGTATTTTACTTATATGACAACAGATTGTCCACTTCACTATTGCTTAAATATGGTGGAAAACCGAGAGGAAACTGTAAAAACCATATCCACATTTGACAAAGCCACATCCTGTGACTCACTAATAAATAATGCTCCCAATCATACAGAAAATTATTAAACACATATGGCTCGGTCATTTATTCAAAACATATTATTTAATATTTAGGTACCAGTATCTCAACAATTATTTAATCAGCAGATATAGATATGCAGGTAAACTTTGTATATTGTTTGTAAGAAAGGAATGTTTAAGCAATAATCTGGGATTAGTAGAGGTATGGGACACTCCACCAACAGTGACTGTCTTCAAGCAAAATGTCAGATTTAGTGAGATTTTGCTATACTGTAAATGCCGTTATATTCGCGAGGCATTAATTTTCGCAGTTTTCGTGGAAAGCAATTTTCTGCGAAAGTTTCAACCAGCGAATGAATGATCAATTACATGTAATAAGGCTAATAAACTATGATAAACGCAAGTGTTATGTATAATAGAAACAATGTCTTTATTTTCCGCAAATATAATAGTTCAGCACATTATAATGATGATAAAGTAAACGTATAGAACAGTACAAGTGTCTTACTCATCAACAGCCCCACATATTGTCCGTTTTCTTTTTCATAATAACCCAGCTTTTTGAAATCCAAGCTTGATTGTGTCCATTTTCTTTCCAATTATTTCATGTGCTTTAATCAACCACCGGGCATGAATGGGCTTCAAGACTGAGGTTCGAATATCTACGTGTTTGTCCGTGTCTATCGTGGTCATTACCATACCACTGTTGAAAACAGTCTTTCATGTCATCTTTAAAGTCTTTGTTTACGGTTAAGTCCAATGGCTTTAGTCTGTCGGTACAACAGGAAGGCACAAACACACAGTAAATATTGCTCCTCTTCAATTTGGCTATTAAATCCTGTGACTGGTGTGCTCTAAACTCATCAAAAATGGCCAGGTACTTTTGTGACGCTCGCAGCTTCAGGGCTTTCCTTTCTCTTTTGAAGTAGGGTATGATCACTTTGTCAACATATCGTAACATGGACTCATCCGTGCTCCAATGAGATTCGGTGTGGGTTACGTCCCAACCAGCTGGTAATTTGACTTGGGAATGGCAACGATCAGTCTTCCCAGCATAAATCAATTGAGCAGATAGAAATTCACCTGCTTTGCTCACAGCCAAAAGTAACATTATCTGCCTTTTGTTATCGATCCCATTGATTGTCACCTGTTGACTCCCCCTTTTCTCTATAGTCCAGTCGCCACCCGGTACTATGCTTACTCCAGTCTGGTCATAATTTACCACTAGCTCATCAGGGATGCTATTGTCGTCCATAATGTCGGCCACTCGCTTCACAAACTTTTCCTTGATGCCTTCAAAGTTTTCGGGCAATTTCTTCACGTCTTTTGTCCCCTTCCTTTTAACAAATCCCATACGGTTGAGAATAGAGCAAGCCCATGTCTCTGTTATCTGAATGCTGCCTCCAAACTGCACGAGTTTCGTCTTGCTACTCTTCATAACAATCCCCTCTGCAGCAGCCATGATGATCCGTCGATTGATAACACCACCATTCAGTCTTACAGATTTTACCCAATCTTTCACAGCATCGTCAAGGTTTTTGCCGATTAAAAAAGGATGGCCCGATGTCCCTTTAGGAAGGGACCTGATCTGTAAATGTGGGTTAGCCTTAACTTTCTTCAAGTAGGTAGACTTTATGCTTCGACTGTACTTTCATTCACGGTGAACCTTTATACTTTTGAGAATCAACTCAAATGTGTGACAGATTATTTTATCTCGCCACTCATAGTTATTTCGGCCATCAAAACAATGGACTTGTACCGGATGTATTACTTAGTATTACCCAAGGGTACTTTGATTAGTGAAACTCTCTGTTTACCCCCTCACTATGTGAGCTTGACGTGACACTAAACAAGTAAGTAATGACAAAATTATTAACACTGTTCAAAGGATTAAAAGTTAAGAGCCCTTTATAATATTTGAATCCGTCTGGCTTAAAATGACACACGCTCACGTTATTAAGACATGCTGTGATTCAACTCCCTAAAGGCTTATCTGTTATCTACACATACAACATAGTTTCTGTGTTCTTTGGTATTTGTTTATAGTGTGTATACAACAAAAGATGTGTTTTATAAATTTGCCAAATCTACAGGTGTCAATCCGCGAAATATACAACCAGCCAAAAGCCGTTTTTAGTAAATCCGCGAAAGTTAACTCATTCGGTATGG